>OMMV01219503.1:0-10856 GCA_900302635.1 Chatrabus melanurus | reverse complement strand
AGTTTTATAGTTTAAAACGCAGCACATCCTGTTAACCCTGCAAGTCAAAGAAGTCAGTCAAATAAAAATAATTAAATAAAAGGCGCACACGCCATACGCGCGCAAAAGCCCAAATTAAATGATCACTGTCAAAAAAACGATGTCCAAAAAACATCCAGAGATGATAAAAAAAAAAGTGTGGAAGACAATGCAGCCACACACACGCAAAGCTGAGTTTGCTGCAGAGACACGCAGCTCTGTGCGCACCTGCAGAAAAAAAACAAACTCTCCACCCGTTAATGTTTCATGTGCCAACGAGCAATTTCTCATTGATTGGTAAGATACATAACTATTTTTTTTGGTTCGATCTCACCTCCTCACACAGCACATGGTAGTGTTTACAAAAAGCACATGGCACAAACGAACGCCAAACTGCCTGAGTGCCTTTCACAATAAGAGCACATTACAAAATAAAGTTACTTTACCAGTGCGTCGGACTGCATTGGACAGCTGCGCAACGAGAATTCAGTGCGTTATGGAACGCATCAGTGCCAGCGGACACTACTTTTAAAAAAACAAAAACCAGAACGTCTGTGGTCTCCCACGCATGTCTTGCGCGAGGGTGCAGGTGCACCTGCTTGCTGCAGGCGGACACACACTCACAACGTGCGTATACCACACGTTACTATCAGTGTCCCTGACATCGTAGCAGGACATCTCACGGTGCACCTGCTATGCCGTACGCCGTTCTTGGTCACTACGAATGCTGTCACGCTCTATTAAAAATCACCACTAATCAACACGCTCAGTTGCGAACCCTATGAATTGCGGGTGATTCGTAACATTCGTGGAAGATTTTTTGGCAGCCAAAAACATGCTCCACGAATATCACGAATGTCATGGACCGACACGCGCTGTTAAGAACCCTATTCAGATGCGTTAAGTCACGCTACGAATGTCATGAATGTGCCACGAATGACGGGAAAATGATATTTGTAGCGCATCGTGCCTATGTGTAAACCTAGCATAAGCAGTGTCTTCAGGCAATGACTGGATGTCTTTGATATTAGGTATCTTTGGAAGATCCTTGGGTACTGCTGGAATGACATTGTGTCTAATAAATGCTTACTTAAAGAGAGTCAGATGAGTGTTGTTGACCCCAACATCTAGAGAGAGCCAAGGGGATGCCCACTTTTCACCTGGTTGAGGCAGATAAATGGCTGCTTTCGAGAGTCTTTTGAGACTAGGGGATGGACCAGTTGTCTGCCTGGGTGGTTGCCGTACGTACAGGACCCAAGGCAATTGGTTCCACCGTGTGGCACCAGCGCATGCTCGCAGACCTGATCTGACCTGACCTGCAATATGATGTTACTTATTTTGTATGATGAATAACACCACTGATAACATAAAAAGTGTTCGGAACCTACAAAAAGTCACCACAAAGATTTCAGTCCTGCTGGACCGTGCAACTGCGACAACCCACTAATGAATGCCATTCCAGTTTTAATTAATTATTTCAGCTGCTCTTTTTGCTCTCTTTGTATGACCTTTTGTCACAGAGCATAAGGCATACGAAATTGAACTTAAAGTATTTATTTCTTTTTCATCAGGTTTAGTAGGGTTTTTACATCAATTTGTTTCTAATGTCTTTAAATCATAAACAGGGCAGTATTATTGCTGTGAAGAACGCTATAATATTTACACAAGACTGAGCTGTTATGTCTGCACCACAGCCTTCTAATGTTGGTCATTTTTCTGAGTTTTTAGAGCTCTCTACCTCAAAAACATTCTTTCTCCTCAGGGATGAACTGTTTTCATTCAGCTCCCAGTTGCCAGCAGAGAGCGAGTGTAGACAGCTCAACTGGATCTAAATCCACACTGGAAATGTTTGGCTGCAGTTAACTTGCTGACTTTTATCTTTTGGGTATTACTCCTCCTTTTGCACAGTTGTGGGACCCTTTATCTAAACAAGTGAATAAAACTTGTAACTGTTTTTTGATGAGGAGGTGTTGTTAACGCTGTCAGCTGAGAGGCTTTGCACGCTGCACTGGGATTCTTGGGAAAGCTTATGTGCTCGGAGGCACGTCGGAAACAGACTTCAGGGCTAAAGCCTCCAGACGGGATACTTTTACCAGTCCTCTATTGGATTATTCATGCGATCGGCAATAAAGGGTGTTGAGGATATGCAAGGTCAGTGAGTGTGTAACATTTCTTTTAGTGCACTGAAGCAGATTGACAGAGCTGTAGTGTGTGTGTAAAATTACAGTTAGTAAAATCTTCATACATTCACTTGTAGGAGTGTGATACATGTAAAGATGTCAGAAGAAAAACTAGAATTGCCATTCAGAGGGTGCAGCGCCTGTGGCATACATGTTGGACACAGAGTAACACACAAGTATGCTTGCATGTCCTCCCTCACCACATTCTTCATTACTTTGCACCGTTGACCCCAAGTATTTAAACCTCTGCTTTCATCCCCTGTCTCTCCAGAGCGTATCTCCACATCTCCACACTCATCTTTACCTCCCTACTCTCATCACAATGTCATCTGCAAATAACCTGTCCATCACCATTATAAAAAAGAAAGGGCTCAGAGCTGATACTTCATGTAATCCCGCTTCCACCTTGAACACATCCGTCATGCCCACTGCACATCTCACTGCTGTCACACTGTCCTTATATACATCCTGCACCACCCTCACATACTTCTTTGCCACTCCAGTGTAGACAATATGACCCCTATAATTAGTGAACACAAACCTTTTTCCCCATAATACTTCCCGGGCTCCTTATTGGAACAGTAAGTCCTTCAACAAACTGAAGCCAGAAATATCCACATTGTTAAGACTCAAGGACTTGATCTGACCATAAACATAATACCCCTCTGTAGTTTTCGCTGTGCCATGACTGTGATTTCAGTACTTCATCCACCACTGTGAAGGATATGTGTGTGCTCTCTCACTCACGAGGCTGTTGATGTTCTAGCCAAAGAGAAGCTCACAGAAATAAAAAGCTGCTTGTTGACCAGCAGCACACTCAGTGCAGCGAAAGATTCGTCTTCGTCTCTCTTCACTCACAGTGGAATAAAGCTACCGTAATGTGATAATTAATTGATCACTGGGAGGAATTTGTTTCTGCTTTCTCTCATGTGAAAAAAGCGCTTCCCTCAGATCCTGTTTTCAATTTACAGGCCCAGACTTTGGTCTGTGCATCTTGAAATACAGTCTGACTGTATTGATTTTTCCTGGATCAATGCATTAACCCTGTTTCTATTATTGATGATAAAGCTGTAATAATACGCTGTGGTATTACAAGAAGTGTAGAACTGATACAAATGAGACACAAACTGGTCAGCATCACTTACTCATCAGCAATCATTGAATTTTGCAATGAAATGAACAGCATTATGATGCGTTTACTGTTCTACTTGTTACAAAACCACAACTTCTTGAACATTATTCAGTAACAGAGTCACAAAATTTAAAAAAAAACACTTTTTGACTCTTTTATGAGGCTTTGGCATATACCCTGTAAAATGCAGTGAGCGAACATATAGCTACATGGATAAATGAATCCATTCCCTCAAGGTTGTCAAAGACGATAACTCAAAAACAATAAATGCTGTCATCTTGAAAACATCTAACTTAAAAGGGCATATAATAAGGCTGAACTAATTAAATCAATTATAATAATCCCTGTTAACATATGTGACCTCATACGTCATACATGCTGTTCCACATTGATGCGCATGTGCAAATAAAGTACCGCCCTTCTTTTCTGGTCCACCAAAGAGAGCAGTGTGATGGTTTTTTTCCTCCATACAAAACGACAATTTATCCCTACATAACTTGAAGAGATAATGGCAGCGCCAACAGGTTATGGGCCCAGGCCACGTGATGTAGGAAGTAAGTGGTACAGATTGTGCTTTGACGGAGATGAGAAAAATTACGAACTTTGAAAGACGAAGTTTTGGTACATTTGCGCCTGCTGGGGCTGAAGGACACCATTTTGAATGAACCCACCGCTGACAATGTGGACAACGATTTGGAGAATGACAGAAAGAAAAATGAAGATGTATATGCAGAAATGATTCAGTTTTTGGATGATAAAAGCCTGTCGCTTGTAATGAGAGATGCTACAGATGATGGAAGAAAAGTTCTCCAAATACTGAGGGACTATTATGCAGGTAAAGGGAAACTGAGAGTTATTAGCCTGAGTACTGTCTGCATGCATGACTGCGTCCTCTCGCCCTCCGCAGAGACCCTCTCACAATTCGCGCACCGAGCTCCACGAAGACATGCCATTTTCAATCGAATTGATTGGTCAGAAGGTGGGACTTTCACAGGCGCTGATCTCTTATCTGGAACATAACCTGCTCCGGAGCAGGTTAGCCGTTCAGCATAAGTTACCGTGGTGATTTACCCCGCTAAGAAGTGAACCACCTTCATAGGACGGAAAACCCAGGGTTAACCCTGAAGTTACTGCGATAAGCACAAACCCTGCTTCGTAGTACAGACCTCTGATCTAAGCTGGATTGTGAATAAGCTATCTCAGTATTTATCTGAACCAAATGAACAACACTGGTTAACAGCTAAGCATGTGATGAGGTATCTGAAAGGCTCAATTGATCGTGAGCTATGCTACAGAAAAAGTGAGACAAATCTGAAACTTGTGGCATATAGTGATTCTGATTGGGCAGCCGATTTAAATGACCACAGGATCTGCTTTAGTCTAACTGATGATGGTCCACTGATCTCGTGGAAATCCAAGAAGCAAGCCACAGTTGCCTTATCAACATGTGAAGCTGAATACATGGCGCTGGCTGCAACCATGCAAGAGAGTCTGTATCTCATACAATTGATGAATGGGATGGACAATGATTGTCAATATGCACCAGTTAAGATTTTTGAGGACAATAAAGGTACAATTGCTTTGTCCAAAGATCCAGTTTGCTGCCAAAGATGCAAACACATTGACATTAAGTACCATTTTGTTCGTTCTGCAGTAACTTCTGGGAAAATATTGATGGAGTACTGTCCTACAGTTGATATGATGGCAGAGGTTATGACTAAGCCGGTGAAAAAGTTCAAGATGGAGAAGTTTATAAGGTTTATGTTTGGTACGTAAAATGTGAGCTCCATCCAAATATGAGTGTCTCTATTATACTGTGTTTTCGTTACAGTAACTTGTTAGCATATGACCTAAAGAGTATGAGTGAGGGTGTTAACATATGTGACCTCATACGTTGTACGTCGTGCGTGGTACGCGCTGTTCCGCATTGATGCGCATGTGCAAAATAAAGGTACGGTCCTTCTTTTCCGGTCCACCGAAGAGTGCAGTGTGATGGTTTTTCCTCCGTACAAAACGAGTTAATTAATTCCTACATAGCTTGAGAGATAATGGTAGCGCCAACAAATACCATGCTCACTGGTGTCTCTCTTCTGGACATTGAAACCAGGACCCAGCAACTTGTAGCACTTGACTTTTTGCAGTCAAATAGCAGTGAACAATTTTTTCCCCCATGGTTACCAGATCCATGAGGACCAATAATGTCCGTGTATCCAGCCTAGTCAGCGACAGCATTTTAAAATTTTGACCCCTGTGCAATTCTTCATTGACCCCTACCTGGCTACAGCTACCACCACTGAGATGGCTAGCATACGTTTTTCAAGTCCCTATAGACAGGTGACCAAAATGCCATACCAAACGTTTTACGACCAACCACCCAGGGTGGATTGGTCAAAATCCTATCTGCATTGACACTCCTCTGCGATATCACAAAAAAGTTAAGTACCTGGAAATGTTGGTGCACCGAAGTTCAGCTGTTGTCAAGTTATCTTGCTCACATACAGACAAATCCGCCCGCAGAATGTCAGGAAACACAACAACCTCCTGTTCCCGGTCGTAACAGCATCACCATGACATCATAAAGCATCATTAGAGTGTCAGACATTTTTAATGCACTGTTTTCATGGCATTCTAAATAAATAAATAAACAATACACTGAAAAGTGCAACAGAAAGATGCATGCAAACCTAATCAGAATACCTGTTGATAAGTGTCATGTCACAGCAAGGGTGGAGTCTTTGATAACTTTTTCGTTCTGTAATATTTCTCTTAAACCACGTTAAATTCTGAATGCACCATATTTAGATGATCATAACAAAAAAAGGTACACAGTAAAAATGATCAAGCGAAGGAAACAGTAATCAAACAACACCGGCAGTCTCAATTTATTATAATCTGAATAATCAAAGTATACAGTTGCCATAAAAAAACAAACAAACAAAAAACAATTTGGTGTATAAGGTTAAGCTTATTTTGGGTTTTTTGAAATCAACACGGAGTCAAAAATATACATACACCCACTTTCATTATTAATTCAGTGACGGTGAAAGTTCCAAATTGTCTTTTAGGGCGGCACGGTGGCTTAGTGGTTAGCACCGTTGCCTCACAGCTAGAAGGTCCCAGGTTCGCTTCCGACCTGGTCCTTTCTGTGTGGAGTTTGCATGTTCTCCCCGTGTTTGTGTGGGTTCCCTCCGGGTGCTCCGGCTTCCTCCCACTTCCAACGACATGCAGGTTAGGTGAAGTGGTGACTCTAAATTGCCCGAAGGTGAGAGTGTGAATGTGTTTGTCTATATGTGGCCCTGTGATGGACTGGCAGCCTGTCCAGGGTGTACCCCGCCTCTCACCCAATGACTGCTGGGATAGGCTCCAGCACCCTAGTGACCCTTAATTGGAGTAAGTGGGAATAGAGAATGAATGAATGAAAGTTCCAAATTGTCTTTTATCTTGCAAAGACCTCTCAGCTTCCTATTAGTGATCACGACTGATTACATTTGGTAATTTGTCTGTGCTGATCACTGTGGGTGATCTATCATTTCAACAGGCACTCAGGATAGCTCCTCATTTTGACACACAGTGATTACAGCTGCAGGTTTTGTTTGCTGTGCTTGCTATCCATGAAGTGCACGATCGAGCACGCTCTCATCCTGTACTGGAAAGGGCATGGTAACACGCAGCTGACTGTGCTCCTCCATAGTGCGCTGGATGGTCTCATAGGCGATAGAGTTTCCAGACCAGCACCGACGAGCCACCTGCAAGCACGTACAGACACATTACAGTCAATCAATGACCGTCTTCAACATGAAGACATCGGAAATTGTGAGTGAGGCTCAAATCCTTCTGCACTCTCACCCCATTGGAAACGTCCCAGTTGAGCATCAGACGGGCACGTTTTTCTGCTTCCTCTGATCCGTCCAGAACCAAACCAAAACCTCCATTTATGACCTCCCCCCTGTAGATGAGGCAATAAACACATGTGATGAGAAGCAAACAATGCCTTTGTAAATCATGCCATCTGTTCCAACAGAGTTACTATTTGCTGGATAACCAGCCTCCTCACCAGCCAACACCACCGCCGTTGTGCAGGGCGACCCATGTGGCGCCCCTGAATGCATCACCGACAAAGTTCTGCACCGCCATGTCTGAAATGCAAAGACCCGCTGAGTTGCTATTTCCACTCCATTATTTAAGGCGCAGTCACATTATGACGTTTTCCCCAGCGTTTGGTGAACGCAGGGAAAGGGCGAGAAAATTGGCCAAATGTCAACAATACTCACGTTACCGGAGTTTGGTAGCGAACCTCAAACGCAGCACGGCGTTCCACAACATGGTGCTAGCGGAGGCGGGCGTTAGCCAGTGCCCCATTAGAACAAGCGGAACTTTTGCCAACGTGGCAACGTGTGTGAGAGGGGGTCGACACACCGCTGTGCAGTTATTCTGAGCAGGCAGGGTGAAGCAGAACGTTAGCCAGCGGAGGCTAGCGCGCACCGACGCTTGCAAATACGTTTGTCTGCGTTGGCCCAAACGTCTAGGTGTGACTGCTCCTTTCGCAGCGCTACAACTTATTAGAAACGCCGTAGAAACTGTTAAGGGCGTGATGTAGTCTCCATGGACATGGAGGACGTGGTCGAACTTTGGACATGTTAATCAGGTTAATCAGGATGCAGTAAGAATGAAATAAAGATGTATTAACGACTGCACTGCCGTTGTGCAGTACTTCACTTGTAAGCAAACGCATTTCAGAAAAAAGCCAGTAAAAATCAGTAAAAGCCAACCTTCAGTTACAGCCTTCATTTACCTGCACAGAAGGCAGAGCCGTCATAAACATTTGAGGTCTCTCTGAAGGGGCTGTCGGTGCCGCTAACGTCATGATGGTCTCTGCTGATCACCACAGGAGCCTGTGCCCCAGACACCAAAAACACATCAGACAGCCCACAGATACATGTCAACAGACTGATGAAAGTGTAAAACCACAGATAATTTATCAGCTTACAGAAACTCTTCCTTCAGCGACAGCTTTGTTGATTGCCAAAGCGATGCAGACTCTGCCTTTCTGGTCAGAGTACAGGATTCTGGCTTGGGATCCCACAACCTAAACAAAGACAAAGCACAGAGGAAATCAGCAGATTTAACAGTTCCTGCTCAGTGTTAGTAGCATGGAGACGTTGACTGTAAATATATCAAAATCACAGGCCATTTTATGTCTTCCAGCCTCTCTGATCCAGAGGATGTTGTCATCGTACTGCTGTCTGATACGATCAGTCACATTAACGGCAGCCTCCTCTAGGACGGTAGCAGCAATTTCATCAGTGACAGCAAGGTCTTGTGGGTCGCCAGAGGTGCAAACCCAGCGAAAAGGCCCGAAGCCCAAAGAGAAAATAGCCCTGTGACACAACCGTCAAGTCGACACACCTCATTAGCACTTCATATATTATAATAGCACATCATTGAATTGAGTTATAATGTTCCGAACAAAGATCAATATCACATTTGTGTTCAGTCAGTGTTGCAACAAAGAAAATTTACATCACACCCCATGATGTGCTGGACATATGAAGGGTAGCGGAATTCTGTTGCACCTGCACCAATCTTCTCTACTTCTGCGCCTATAAACAAAATTAATGTTTAGAACTGTTCTCTTCCCCCAACTGTTGTCAGGTCCATAAATATTTGGACAGTGACACTATTTTTGTACTTGTGCACCACAATGTTATTGAAGTGAAATAATCATGATTTGCTTGTAGTGTAGACTTTCAGCTGTAATTCAAGGAGTTAACAAAAATGTCACATTAAACTTTTAGGAGTTACAGCCACTTTTATATACACTCATTGGTACATAATTGGACAAACTAAACATGAGAAGTATTGTTCATACAAATAATCACTTTTACAGCCAGTTTTCTTTCGACTAGTCAGGGGATGGATACATGGACATTTCCAAATCACTGAATGTGTATTGGACTTCATTTACATCAATCATTAAGAAATACAAACCGGATGGCACTGTATGGTAAATCTGGCCTCTGAAAACGGAGGCGCTGTGTATAAAAGCGCCTGTAAGTCCTTAATTTGTAATGTGATATTTTAAAACTGAAAGTCAACACTACAAACACATCTTGTTTTATTTCACCTCCATTGTGGTGGTGTGCAGAGGCAAAATTACAACAAAAAAAAATTGTGTCACTGTCCAAGGACCTGACTGTATACAAGCTTGGATTTACTAATATTGGTGTTATGATCTTTAAGAGGATATTTTTGTTAAAATTGCTTACCAGCTCTTTTGGCCTCCAGCAGGAATGCATTTCCATAGTCCCAGAAGAACATACCTGCATCTGACAGCTTGTTGATGGCTCGTACCTGTCTGCGGAGGCTGTAACAGGAAGGAAAACACCAGGTGTTTGAGCTCAAAGGTTCCTTTTGCGCAATATTATTCGAACACAGAATATGTATGAATAAATTCACCTTTCCTGCACCATGCTACGGAACTGACTGGAATTAGTGGCCATGAGTTGGTTTGCTTCGTGGAAGCTGAGCTGGACAGGGTAGTAGCCTCCGTTGAACGGGTTGTGAAGGGAGGTCTGGTCTGAACCCAAATCCACCAGGAGCTCACCTGTCCTCTCGTACTCTAACTGCAGCCTCTCCCTGGTTAAAGTTAAGAAACCAAAACAAGATTTTTGAGAGTTTGCGAAACAAAAAAATGTCTTTTTCAGTATAAATGTAGACCTGTGCACAGCTTGCTGTAATCTAAATCCACAGATGTACAACCAGACTCAGATCATCTAACCGCACACTGGGGTCAGAGCTCCCTTTAGGCTTGATTTGTGATGAAGTGTCTTCAGGCAAACAGAAAAACCATTTTGCCTGAGGAAGACCAAAGAAAGTGAATAAATTATGTAAACTCCAGTCATTAATTATTGTACCTGACTATATGGCTGACATGTTGACTATCAATATTTGTGGTCAGAAGTTTACATACACTCATAATGGACATGAATACAATGGCAATATTGAGCTTTCAATGATTTCTTTGAACTGTTCTTTTTGTTCTGGGGCAAAATGTACAACATGCATCTTTTATACATACAAACAAATACAGCAAAACCTGCCTCTAACGGACCCTTGTTTTAACGGACACCTGGCAGTTAGGGACACTTTTTCAATGCACCGACTGAATTCTAATTGAATTTCCCTTTTTTGAGCGGCCACCTGCAAAACGCGGACGCGGACAGGGTGATTACTGAACTTTCTACTTGCGAGCAGCGGACATTTCACGAAATCGCGGGAGATCTTAAAAAAAAAACCGCGGTATTCACGGACACGAGATCGCGTGGCAGACGAGACCGGAAATTAGTACCTGTTGTTTATAGTGAATCTCTTTGTTCAAAGGAACTGCCAGTCAGTGGACGTTTGATTCAGGTCAGTTTTCTACTTATCTTATGTCATGTTAGCGTTATAGAGAGTGACAGCTTTCGTAGTGTGTTCTTGATGGTTGTTGGAGCGCATCCCGGCACGCTGGCTCTCACGCGCTTGCA
>OMMV01219499.1:0-11221 GCA_900302635.1 Chatrabus melanurus | reverse complement strand
CAATAAACGTGCGTAGCACAGACCAAAAATGCGACAAAGACATGACTGATAAGTGACACAACGCAAACGTAGTATGTGGAAATGCGGTGTTACTTCCCCAGCCAAGACCAGCACCCATTTACAGCTGGGTGGACTGAGACAATGCAGATGAAGTGTCTTGTCCAAGGACACAGACAGATAGCGTGACCAGGAGTCAAACCCAGATCTACATATTGGTAACCTGACTCTTTCTCCGACTGATCTACCTGCTCTACTAATAAACCAATAATATTTACAAAGTGTCTGGGTATAGGTCTGAGTCCGTACTATTTATCTGCACACTGTTCGTCTGTGAGGGTAACCACTTACCCAGATTCTTAGTTCTGGCAGAGATACAGGTTAAAATTATGGTTCAGGTAAGGGGTTAGAGTCAGAGTCACTTTCAGCAGTTAGGATTGGACTAGCAGCTGGTAACCAAACTAACCAGCAGCACCGCCACTCAATGCCAGCATCCGGAAGTGCCGGAGGAATAGCCTGTATGTGACACGGTTGGGTGGATCTCTAAGTAACTTAATTTTATCCTTATTTTTTGAGTAGCACATTCCTGGAAACTATAAATGCTAAAGAATATTTCATAATCTTTTAAAGATACATTTGAGCAACTACACTGCGTGCACAATTATTAGGCAAGTTGTAGTCCTATGGATGAATTTTATTGTTGAACAAATACAGTGCTCTCAGTCAATCCAAAATATTAATAAACCTCAAACCTGAATGTTTAACAAAGGAAAAGTGAGTTTAGCCTTTCTCAGGGGAACATATATGTGTGCACAATTATTGGGCAAATATTAGTGTACAGAATTATGATTCAACTAAATGTAAAACTAAAATTTCCCCATCTCACTTGTTTATTTTCATCTATTAGAGTAAGCATAGCAAATAAACAACTCAAAATTAACTCATTCTTTTCAATAACTGCCATGAGCCTCCCATCCATGGAGTCTGTCAGTTTCTTGATCAACTTTTGGTGCAGCAGCCAAAAAAAACCATGGCCTTCTTGAATGATGCAGACTTTTTCCTGTACCACTGCTTGAAGAAAGTATCTTCTAAAAACTAGCAGCAGGTTTGGGAGTTGATTTTAAGTCCATCTCTAACCCGAAAAATGTCCAACTAGTTCATCCTGAATAATACCTGCCCATTTTACAATGTTTGATTTTTCACTGTCTGTTAAATCTCTTTTTTGGCCCATTTTGCCTGAGGTAAAGAAGCTGCCTAATAATTATGCACACCTTGATATGGGGGTGTTAATCACTTTAGGCCACACCCTCCCTCATTATTACACAGATACCTATCAGCTGAGAATGCTTAAATCCAAAAAGCATTCATGTTTACATAGCTTGGAAGTGGAAAATATGCATTGAAATGATAAGGACAGAATACTCACTTGTCAAATAATTGTGCATGCAGTGGAGATAAAATCTTACATATTTGTACTGACAGATGAACTGTCTGTGGTCAAATCATGTGGTAAGAAACAGCAGTGAGGTAGGTTGCTATAGCAACAGCGATCTAATGACCATGCCCTTAGCGCTAGCTAGTTAGCTAGGTCAGTAAAGCTCTCTGTTACCCGCCTAAGTGGAAGCTGCTTATGTGACCAAAACATTGCTCATAAATTAAACACTTTTCAATGCGTTTAGTATAAAAACAAACTTCTTTTTTTTTCCAAAATCAAATACATACCGCTGACTTCCACGCCATCCCAGCCATCAGACGCTAGACAAGGTCGATTCGACAGTCGTCAAGTCTGCCAGCGTACAAAACAGGTTTCTCTTCCGCTCAGACATTTCAAAATAAAATTCTACATTTGATGTACGTCAAGCTGCTTATCACGAAAGCGTTTTTAATGTGCATTTTATTTTTTATTGTTAAATAACAGCGATACACGACAATTAGGCGGAGTTTCTTGAAATAATAAAAAAAAAATCATTGCGATTATGCTGTTGTTTTGACATTACTTGGTACCCCGGAAGTACCACTTCGCTTCCAATGTGAAATAATTGACATACTCGGTGGTGTAAACACGCATGTGTGATATTAACACGCATAGATCACAGCTTCACAGTGGAGTGGACAGAGAATGGGTTCATACAAGAAAACAGATTAGGCCTAATCCACATGAACAGGTTTTCGTCTGAAGCAGGTCCTTGAAACAGATATGGCACGTGGCCGAGTCTAAAAAATATCTGCATACATTCGAAGCAATGTGGATTTCTTCTTCGCCATTTGCAGCGCTAATGCAGAGCAAGTTAAAGTAGTGTTCATCAGTGCCATCATGTGGTAGGAGGTGGGTCGACAAAGTGATAGACCAGTGTTTCCCAATCCTGGTCCTCAGGACCCAAAGTACTGCACATTTCCCATTCGTCCCTGAACTGATCAGAGCAGATCACATCAGTCAGGTGTGTTCAGTTAATCAATAGATGACTGAGCAATGGAACGCTGAGCTGATCTGCCCAGATCAGTTCAGGGACAAATGGAAAATGTGCAGTACTTTGGGTCCCGAGGACCAGGATTGAGAAACACTGTGATAGACTAGCATTTAGTCCATGGACCAGGCAGGTTTTCGGTACCACCTACAGTGAATAAACAACACAATACAGATATACCATGGCCTACACAAAAATGTATGCTAGCCATCCCAGGGTAGTAGCTATACCCAGGTAGGGGTCAAACATTTAAAAAATGCTCCAGTCATATTGAAAAATATATCACATTATTTGTCTCATCATAAAGATTCCAAAAAAGTATACTTTGGACTATCTGACTGAATGTTATGGAGCAAAAATGGTGACAAAGGTCAATTTCAGTTTGTACAGGGGTCAAAAGATAAAGTTGCTCCAATTTTAGAAAAAAGTAAGGCAAATTCTTGACGGTGGATTAGTGTGGATGAAAGGTGAAAACAGATAGCTAATTAGTCGTTTTCCTGTGAAAACGTAGCAGTGTGGACTAGGCTTAAATCGAAGCGCGAGTCTCCCATGTGCCTTCTGGCAAAGACTACGTTTACATGGTCTCCCAGCCAAGTACTAATCAGGACCGACTGCTTCACTTTTGAAATCTGGCGGGATCAGAAGTACACAGAGCAGGACGGCTGTGCATTGTGCCGTTTACATGACCACGTTAATAACCCGGCAACTCCAAAAATCAGATAATGATCAGTTTATTAATGTGCATGTAAACATGCTCAGAATGGTGTAGCTGAAATGTCACGTTTTCTTATTAGAAAATCCTTCTCTGTGCCACTCCACCATGAAGCGGTGTAACTGGTGATGAATTGATGATGAACAGACAAACTTTGCACTAAGTAGTTTCTCCAATCACAGCCACATAAACCTGGAACTCCTCTCAAGATGTCTTCCCTCACTGGTCTTCTTACACGTTCACTCAGTTTTTGAGAACCGCCTACTTCAGATGTACCATTCAGTACCATACTCTTTGCATTTCATAATGATTGATGGAAATGTTCATGTATCCATCCCCTGACTTCTCAAGAAAACTGACTGTAAAAGTGATGATTTCATCCTAATATGTTAGTTTGTCCAATTATTTATGGCCTCTGAAAGTGGAGGGACTGTGTATAAAAATGGGTGTAATTTCTTAACGATTAATGCGATGTTTTTATTAAACCCCTTTAATTAAAACTGAAACACTGCACGTACATCATCGTTCCGTTTAATCTCCACTGTGGTGGTGTAGAGGCAAGATCACAAAAAAAAGAAGCTGTCACTGTCTAAATACTTATGGACCTGGCTGTACATAAGGCTCCATAAGGTAAGATGGCGTGCACCTATTCAGAATTTTATGAATCTTAAAAGTTATCAGCCCTAAAATTCACAGGAAGCCCGTGAAGGGAAGCCAAAACATCCATGATGTCATCACGTAGTTCCTGTCAAAACTCTAGCAGCTGTATTGTGTGTCACCTTGCATTACGATCATTTGTGATGTCATTTCTTGATGTTTTTTTTTGTTTTTTTTCTTCGTACAAGTGACAAAGGGGTCGAAAACCTGACATTTCAGCAGTGTTTGAATGAACAGGCACAGTATTTATAGCTTTTGACACACAGTAACAGTGTGTTGTTGCTGTTGGACTTAAGCTATGGGGGCTTTAATTTGAGGAGTCTTGAAATAAATGTACAGATTTATTGTCAAACAGCATATATTGTCAAAGAGCATATTTTATATTCCTTTTAAACACTAAAATCTTCCAAAGCTTGAAGTGTGTTTTGAAGGAGGACAAAGTTAGCGCCCCAATAACTGAGGATCCTTGTGTGGTTTTCTTTCAGCTGTTGCTAAACCAGCGTTCTGAGATCACAATCTTGGTATTTACTCTTTGTAGCTTTTTTTTTCCCCTTATGGAAATTAAACGGCAACGGTTTTCCAAAAGACTGTGGGTATACAGTACACAGACAGGATACAAAAATATGAACATTGCTCATATTTGCATCCGAGTGATCACTTTTTATCTGCGATTAAACATTTTCATCCTGTTGGGCGGGTTTTTTCAGAGAACGCCCACGAGGACTCAGACGGGCTGCAAAGTCGGAAAATAATTACTGCGATGCAGTCTCCGGAGAATTTAAATTGTCATGTTCAGCAGCACTTTTCACCATCATCTTATCACCAAAGAAGAGACCGTCACTGGTGTCTCAACACCTTTGATAACCCAATAATCCGTCCTGCCACCCGTCTGTGGCAGAGAGAGAAAAAAGAATCACAGATATTTGAAGAACATTGCACCTTTATAAGTACTGCATTTTACACAGTTACACTGAAACTTTATGATATAAAACATGTAAAAACAGCTGAAACAATCATTAAGTTGCTTTTTTGCAAAAGTTCAACTTGCAAAGAAAGCATACAGCGTGGGACAAATTAGCCCCCGACATGATCCAGCAATGTGTAATGGAAAAAGCTCTTTAAACGCTGAGATCAAAATTCTTAAGCAGCATCGCTGTCAGCATTAATTCAGGCTACAGCATGGTACAAAATGCACACTGTGCAGGTAAAGATTTCTTTGACCGAAGCTGAGGTTATCAGTATGAACAAAGGTTTGGAACCAAGGACACACATCCTTCCTGGTACTAAATGCATAGGATGCAATAAAATTTCAACACACGCATCAAGCTGCAACACACACGCACACGTTTGGCAAAATGCTTACCAAGCACTTGAATAGAGTCATTTGAAAAGCTTAGAGCCCATACAGCCACTGTATGTTTTTATCTTTTTTTAAACCATATGACAATAACAAATGTTGCACACAAGTGTGTGCAGAATAATCCCGTTCAGATGGCATACTGCTTCGGCTGCTTCTTTAGGCTCATCGATTTTTCACTCTGTGAAATTATATGAGTTGCTCTGTTGTTGAGGAGTCTGCATTCATGAAGGACGTCTGTAGAAAATGGAAGAATAGGACGGAGCTCATAAAGCAGTTAGGTTTTGATGAGTGCTTTCTCCACTGAAACACGTAGTAAAAAAAACAAACTGGATCTAAAGAGGCCTTTTGTTTTGTTTGTTTTTTTTTACCATTGAACTGCTTGTAGGCTTCATCGATAATGGCGTTGTTTGATCTCTTTATCTCCCAGTAAGTATCGTCCACCCATGGCTTGCAATCAGGCTTTTCAACAAGTTGTCCGTTCTTGTATGAACCAGCTGGTTGTGGAGAAAATAAAAAAGCTTCGTCATCGTGGAAGCCTCGGGTTCACCAACATTTATTTAGTCATAGCAAAAATTACAAATGATATACAGGATAAATATTTCACTCAGCAAACTGATTCTGCTATGGAGCATCATACACATCAAATTAAATCCATTTGTGATCCACTGGAAAACAAATGTACCTTTAATGGTTTCATCAATGTCTTTGCATAATTGATACAAGTCACTCCCACGTCCAACCACTCTTTCACCTGCAGTTTAAAGAAATAGATACAAATCTGAAACTCTTTTACACAGTCAAAGTAGACTAAGTAATAATATCAAGAGGAATGCAGTCAGATCCATAAGTATTTGGACAGTGACTTTTTTTTAAATGTAATTTTGCCTCTGTACACCACCACAATGGAGCTGAAATCAAACAATCAAGATGATGCTTGTAGATTTTTATACAATCCCATATTTTCAGAGGCCACAAGTAATTGGACAAATTAAATATGGACATATTTTCAGTTTTTCGGTCCATATTGTCTCACAGGGTAAAAAAAAAAAAAGTTTCTTGTTATCAAATGAAACCACCTCAGATTGAATGTTGAGATGACAGGTATTCCAGGAAAAAAAAAAAAAAAAGAATCAAGGCAATACCTTGAACCAATTTCACAAAATTAAACTGACATCTTTACAAATGTGATGAAATTTATTATTTGGCTGCAAAACAAACATAAAAAACCGTGAAATAAACGAAGGAAATTGAAATGATTCTGTTGCTATATATCCATCAGCACGCAGGGCAGAGAAATGATGTGTATTGAGAAATCTCTTCGGAATTGACGGAGAATGACGGCACTCAGTTTACATGCTATGTTGGGATGTTTGTGGTAATGACCAATGAACCAACTCTTGTTAACAATGTTGAAACATGTTCAAATTTATGGAAATTTGCAATTTATTATGAATATTCAGAGTTTCTTATTGTTGTTGTGGGAGGAAGTCAGTGATGGAAAGGACATTTTACTTGACGGAAAATGCATGTTTCGCCAAAAGCAATAATCCATAGTCTTCTATCTGCACAGGAATCCAAAATTGCTCTGTAGTTACTATATAGTGTTCTTACAACAAATGTATCCAATTATAATGGTTTTATTAAACCATGGAAAAATAATTTTTATTGAATCAAAGTTCATTTTTCATGAATGAGACACAAAAGTGTATATTTTGGACCTTCAAACAACCATAAATTTATCAATATTTGGAATATTACTATTCCGCTTTCTCGTCCTGCTTCAATGAATCAATCTCTATAAAACTACCCCAATGATGGCAGAACTAAACTAATAGATAACATTATGCGTCTGAAAAGTGCTAATTCTCAACAGACCCCAAACTGTAACTATGGCCATAGAAGGATTATTCATTCATTCAAATCATCACTTTTACAGCCAGTTTTCTTTAGAGAAGTCAGAGGATGGATACATGAAGATTTACAAGTCACTGAATATGTCTTGGACTTCATTGACATCAATCATTAGAAATACAAACAGTATGGTACTGTATGGTAAATGGGCAGCGTGGCGGCCAAGCGGTTAAGTGGGATCACTTTCAAAGCAGAAGGTTCACGGTTCAAGGCCACCCTGCCCATTCTCCACGTAGTGTGGAGTTGCGTCAGGAAGGGCACCCGGCGTAAAACTTGTGCCAAATCAACATGCAGATCCATATCGGATATGCTGTGGCGACCCCGAGTTGAAATTGGGAGAAGCCGAAAGAACTTACTATTGTACTGTATGGTAAATCTTGCTGGAGTAGGCAGTTTTCAAAAACTGTGTGACTGTGCAAGAAGTAGAACAGTGACAGAAGTCACCAAGACACCCACAACAACTCTGAAGGCGTTACGGGCGTGATCGGAGAAACTGCGCATTGTGCAACTTTTGTCTGTTGCATCACCAGTTACACAGCTTCATGGTGGAGTAGCACAGAGAAGGATTTTCTTACATTTCAGTTACTTTTCTAGAAGGCACGTGGGAGACTCGAGCCGAGATTTGATCGGTTTTCTTCCATGAAAATCCTTCTCTGTTCCACTTCATCTTTAAGTCACTGTCCAAATACTTATGTGCCCGACTGCAAATGTAGAAAATCTTACCATCAAGCACCCTGATGTTTGGAAACATCTCAAGAACTATACTTCTATATGATGAGTTCCTGCACACTGAAATGAAGGACAGTGCCATCTCATTTATCCAGAACTTTCTGTCACATTGTCTCCATAAAATTTAAAGTAAAAGAAATTTACCTGGATTTGTGTAATTATAAGTGTTGTCTTTTAGTCTTATATTTTCTAGCTTCCTTAAAAACTGAAGGCAGTGCAGGTTTTCAACACTGTTTAATAATAATTAAAAAAACAGATGTTAAATCAATTCACATACCCTTCTCAGAATATTACACTTTAAAAATATAATTAGTTGTAGCAAAATATTTATGCTAAAGAAAAATATGGATTCAACCTTTTATATACTAAATTAGTATTACAATACGTGAGCTACTGAAATCCTTCAGTATACCATAAAGTAAACATTTTATCATAAATATACACCGATACCTGGATATGATATTTCCAGCCACGTTCAAGCTCTGTAAACTGTCACAATTACGCAGGGGCTCTAAAATTTGGAAAAACATTTAACATTTATTCGTGTGGGACTTGGAAGATAATTGTTTATTCACATATGGAAATAAAAACCTGATTACTCCCAAATGCTTACCTAAACTGGAAATCCTGTTGGCGGACACGTTGAGCACAGAAAGAAGTCGAAGAGATGTTAAAGGAACTAAGCTTGTGATGTTATTTCCAGAGAGGTCCAGTCTCTCCAAATTTGTGCACTCCCCAATGCATCCAAGATCATATATTCCTAGAAGACAAACATTTAATCAGAGCTGAAAGGATGAGTGAGTTATCAGGAAAATCATCTCCAACTAATCCAATAACTCATCAAGATACAGTTTATCAAGTGTGAGGATCTTCTCATTTCTTTATCACTGTAAATGTTTGGGATTTGAACTGCTGGACAGACAAGTCATTTGAAGACATCATTGTGGTCCATTAGAAACTGAAAAAGACTTGTTTTTACTATTTTTATGATCTTTTACATAAACTCAATAGTAACAACAACAGTGACAATAAGAGCTGCAGCCCCAGATTTAATTATGCATATAGGGATCCATACCCGTCAGACTAAAACAATCAGGTCAGGTCTAGGAGCATGCGCTGGTGCTACACGTTGCCGCATCCACAACACCACGGAACCCCCTTGAGTCCTGGATGGTGACCACCCAGGCAGACAACCGGCCCATCCCCACCTCTTGAAAGTAACCATCTATCTGCCGCAGCCAGGTGAAATGTGGGCGTCCCTTTAGCCTTCCCCGGTCTCTGGGGTCCTCAACACTGCGGCACCAGCGTGCTCGATCATGCCCAGAGACACGCACCACATGGCCAAAATGTCATAGCTGACATTCCCTGACAATGCAAGTGATACTCCTCGCCTGAGTCTCCCTAAGTAACTGTTCCTTTGACACAAAGTCATTCCATCAGTGCCCAAGGATCCTCTGAAGAGACCTTGTACCAAAGACATCTAGTCGTCGCCTTAGGTCAATGCTTAGTGTCCAAGTCTCACAACCATACAGCGCCATTCCATATAAACTCAACCAATGGCTCCAGCAGCACCACCTTTGATGTGCCATTTGGTCCCAAAAGAAAGTGGGGAAACAGGTTTTTGCCAATATGTGTATGGGTTTTGCTTTTACACCCCATTATATGGGGGTGGGTTAAGGCCTACATTTGACGGCTGTCATTCAGGTCGGTACTTCACAGGACCACAATTTTTGAAATAAGCTAGAAGCATGAAATTCACAGGATCATCCCATTTTCACTGCTGGTTGAAAAAAAAAGAAAAAAAAGAAAAAAATCAAGTTTGTAGCCCTAGCCTGAGTGAAAAAAATGTTGAAAAATATATATATATATATATTTTTTAATTTCATCCATGTTTTGAAAGGCTTCTGCATGCCATTTAAATCAATAAATCATGATACCTAGTCATTGATTATTTAGTATGGGTCTTTACAGACATTCTAGAACCACTGTCGGGGTACTCAACTGTTTGTGTCCACAGGACCTACTTCAATCAGGGTCAAATGTGAAATTTTGTGAAATACAACCACATTTTTCACCATGTGGGATAACATTTGATTGGTGACATGCAAGGATTAAACAGTGTAGGATCCAGAACACGCCCCTGAGGAATGCCAACTTTCCCTGGGATAAATTCAGAGATTCTGTCCCCCGCTCCACAGTAACTGTGTACACGCTGACTAAGGAATGACATAAACTAATAATACAAAGAAGTTTCATCTCACCAAGACCTTTCAATTTGAGAAACAGAATCGACTCCAAGTCAAACTCTCCTGTCCGTGATTTGAGCAGCACAGCAGTTATCTTCTCATAGTCTGCATCTGAAACGATCACAGTGAAGCACAGTGAAGCACAGCAGCACATCCTCTCTCCTCTCACATTCCTTATGTGTGCATCATTAGCGCAGTGGAACCAAATGGCTGGAAGGGTTGTTGCTGTTGTGTTTGCAGAGGATCAAGCAGCGGATAACTCAAGCATTCAGCCATGAATTTCATATCCGGCAGCTTTGTGCCTGGGTCACAAAGAGGCACATGTGATGTTCCCTGTGTTGTGATGACATTAGCCTGAATAACCACTGAATTAGTTACATTTGGTTTAGTGTCCTGAGGATAAATCAGTTCCAACTGTGCTCATCAACTCCGACTACAAGTTAGCCGGTGACTAGAACTGAAAGGTTTTTAGACAGCTTTACGCTCATATGTACACATTTATATCAGCGCATTTTTTTTTTTATTAAGAAAATAAGGTGTTAGGAAAACGGCATCTAAAATTGATGAAAACGTCTGCGATGGGCGCGTTTGTAACAGTTCTATGATGCTAACTTAAAATGATGTACTTTGCAGCCACAGTCAGTTTTCCTTTGTCTGGCTCAAGTTAGGTAAAAGCGGTTAGGTCTTATTTAAAAGAGGAACACCTGTCCCCTTTTGTCACAATGACACACGTAGAAACTGCAAAGTAATAATGAATCGTTAGCCGCAGCTTAGCATAAGCCGCAGCTAGTTAGCATAAGCAGCTAGTAGCGGCTAACACGTAGCTATCCGTCACAACTTACCGTGATCTTTGTCACGATGCTTACAGTCCATCGTGGGCAACTTTGACATTAGGTTGCACAGCTGTGGCGACCAGAACGGTGACTTTTCTTTCTTTTCTTTTTTTAAAAGTCTGGTTATTAATTATTTTGTGGAAGCGTGTTCTGCAGAGCTTTCAGGACATGTTTAGTGTGCAGCAGGATGCAGGTGGATGATGTGAAGGAGCTCAGGGACGAAAACTTACAGCTGTTTGTTGCTCCTCTGTGTGCAACAGGTTCGCTTTCAATTAAAAGTTTCATTTCAGCACTGACAAAAAGCTCTTCAT
>OMMV01219497.1:0-10900 GCA_900302635.1 Chatrabus melanurus | reverse complement strand
GTTGTTTTATGGTTTGCAAGAGGTTTTGGGTTGCAGCTGCATCATTCCAAAGGGCAATTCACTCTAAAAGTGTACTTTTTTAGGCGGAAATGAAATTTTCATTTTCTGTTGTGTGCCATCTTCATTTACTCTGACCCAGAAACATAAATACTGATTCTTTCACCTCTGCAGTACTCTCACAAGTGGTACCTTTATTATGATACCAAGATAATTCAAATAAACCTTGTAGTTTCTGGGATATACTCAATTAATTTTGGGCATGGCATTTTCGAGCAGGGGTTTAAAAAGAGGCCTAGGGTTGAAAAGGTTAAAGCACAAAACAAGAAAAACTTGACAACTTACATAAGAGTAACAATATTTATTTAACTAAAACAGGGGAAATATTTTAGAGGACAGTGAAATGTGAATTCAACCTTATAATCACTTGGTATGATCTGAGATAAACTTTGGTGATGTATGGTGAGATAACACTGAAGTGAAATCATGGGAACTGAGAGGCATATACGGTTATGCCGTATATGCCTCTAATTTGAGGGGAGCGACTAGTGTGTTAACTTTACAATTACAGAAATCTTTTACGATGAAAACCACCCTGTTATTCTGATATATATATAACCCCAGATCTGCTTACTATGTCGAAGAGATAGTAGTCAAACTCGGGGTCGTTGGTTCAGCTGTTGGTTCGGACGCCGTGTTCTGGTGTCAGTGGGTCTCACGGTCAGTTCCTCTGCAGCAGCCCTGACGGATGGATTCCAACGGCCTTTGGTGTTGATTGCGGCGGCCGCTCGGTTTTCCCCTGCCGGGATAGCGTGCTGCCAGCTGTGTTTGAACCAGTGATTGACTCCCGCACCAGCATCTCGTGCTGTTAAGACCCCGGATGTTTTGACTAAAGCTTGCAGGATGGGGCTTATCAGAATAAGAGCGATTTTAGTGAAAAGAAAAGGAGAAATCTTTTCGTATCACTGGCGACGGACAAAAATTTATTGCAAAAACTTGAGTACTGTTGAGTACAAAAATAATTTCTTAGACGTTGGATCTTGAGGTAGTTAATAAACAAACATGGAGTTTTAATCTGAAAGGCTTGGGTTGAGGAAAAAGGAAGTTATACTGGCTCACTCAGTTGACTTGACTAGACTTTTGGAGGTAAAGAAAGAAAAGTTTGCACACACAAAGTTGGGAAAAGTAACAAAAAAACGGAAGAAGTTCCAAGGCAAGAGAATCTAAGGCAAGAGCGCCTAAAACAAGAGAATCAAAAGCAAGAGGGCAAGCACGCCCTGACGCCGTCTTTTTGTGAACCAAATTTGAACCCCTCCCCCTAGGGTCTCTGGCCAATCGTGGTCCCCCGGCCTTACTATTCTTTCTTTTGAGGGTATGAATAATAATGAAGGCAGGATGGGATCAGACTAACTGGAGCCTCGAGTTCCCATATTCTGAATAACCATAACGTCTTTTATAAAATCTGTCCACAGAACCGTGGCTGTTCTAACAGAATAAACAGGTAGACTTTTATAAAATTGTGGTGAATATTAAGATCACATGACGCTTGGTGCCAACAAAGATGAGATGTTGAGAGAATTCAGATTAAGAAAACTAACACCAAACTAAATGTTTAGGATATTTGAGGCTACATATAAACACAACAAAGACAGTAAACACAACAAACACCATGAACTGTTATCACATTGGTTCACGTGTAATTTTTCTTGACAATTGACAAAGGAAAAAGGAAAAGATATATAATTCCTCTGGGGTTTACATGACTGGTAAACATGGCTTGACATAGTTCTTGACATGGTCAATAGATGGCACTGTGACTCCATGGGAAGTTCTGTCCCGCGTGCAGTCACAGATTTTCACATGACCATTTTGTCAAACTTCATCGCAGGAAAAAGAGAAATGCATTAATGAATTCCTTTTGATGTGATAGGTTCAAAAAGTGTATCATGGAGAAGATAATCCAAATTATAAATCTGTTTTTGCTCAGCCAGAGAATTGAGTTCCAAGTGGGTATTTGCATATCAGAGGGGGCTTTGGAGCAGTCCTGTGCCTGGCTCTGGGTTAAAGGTAATAAGCAAAGTAAAACCTATTGGTTTTATTGACCAGCTGTGGGTGGTAAAGGTGACAATGAGCTTTGATTTAGTTGTTAAAAGGTCTGAAGTCCTGCAGGGGAATGCACTTTGGGGTTTGTAAATCCACTGTAGGGATTTTAGCAGTGACATGTGATATCCTGAGTGGATCTTATCTTTTTGGCGAGGTTTTCCAGGGCACCAGCCGACCTGCTACAGAGCACAAAGTCATCATAGGAGAAGGCCATGCCAGTCCATGATTATGAATGTCCCCGAGATGGCGTGTCTACTGTGGGCTCAACTACCAGGATGATCCTGTCATGGAAAGAGGGAACAGAGGTAAAACGACACAGAACCCAGGACACAGGTGGGGGGGACAGAATGGTGGAAATATCAGTATTAGATTCAGAGGTGAAAAACTGGCATGATAGTGCATCCAGCTTGTTATTTCGAGAGCCGGGGCAACCAAGAGAATGAAATTAAAATGTGAAAAATAGGGCCGGCCTAGTCTGCCAAGAGTTGAGTCTGTGAGCTGATCATGCATACTCGATATTCTTGTGATCGGTCCACACAATGAAGGGCGGACTAGCTCCTTCCAGCCAGTCCCTCCACTCTTCCAATGCCAATTTGATGCCCAAAAGTTCCTGATTATCCTTTGTCGAGAATAGGTTCTTAGAAAATTAAACGCAAGGGTGCACCTTGTTATCCTCAGCAGACTGTTGTGACAAGATTGCCCCCACTCCCACATCGGAGGCATCAACCTCAATAAATTGCTGGGATGGATTTGGCATGGTCAGAATGGGGGCTGAGGTGAATCAACGGTTCAACTCCTGAAAGGCTTTTGATTTGTGATCACTGAAATTTGGAATGTACAGAGGTTAATCTGTGTAATGGGCCAATGACAGAGCTATAATTGTGAATAAACCTGCGATAGAAATTTGCAAAACCCGGAAAGTATTGTAGCTGCTTACAACTTTCAGGAGTTTGCCAATCTACCACCGCACTGACCTTGACTGGATCCATCCTGATCTTTCCTGGGGAGATGACAAAACCCAAGAAGGACACGGTTGACCGATGAAATTCACATTTCTCTGCTTTAAAAAACAATTGGTTCTTAAGAAGATGTTGTAGTACCTTTCCAGACCCAGGCTCACGAAACCACCAAGAAGCCACGATGTAATATGAGTATATTTATTGCCAGATATTAAGAGTCCAAACTTTGTCCAAATAATGAAAGTAAGAGTCCAGGGGTACACAGAAGCAAAACACTCAGGAATGACAACTTGGAAGAACACAGGGAAGAAACTGGGAAACAACTGGAAGAAAACCAGGAAACAAACCAGGATTTACCAGCAAACAGAAGGGTTACAGGAATGCAATTCTGTGGGGAAGATGACTAATTGAAAACAGGTGTACAGTGATTAACAGACTCTAAAACATGTGAGGAAAACCATACATAGGTTGGTATCCTCTTGTTGCACAAACTGCGAAGTGGGGGAATCGGGCCTGATTCCCCACTTCGCAGATTTGGGTGTTTTATTCAGACCTTGAGCCTCCACACTTGGCAGCAGTTGGTTTGTTTTACTTGGGATATAAATGTTGATAATTTTAACCTTTTATCATAGCCTGGAGCTCGGGTCCGGAGAGAGAGTAAAGATGCCCTTTAGGTGGTAAGGCCTATGGGACGAGGTCGATGGTGCAATCACATGGCCAATGAAGTAGTACATGACCCACTCGATAAGTGCATCATGTACTCTTAACCATGGGAAACCAAGCACTAGAGGATCAATTATATGAAATTGGGTATATTTGCTATGAATACTTGGCAGAATGAGTTGAATAGCTGCAGCCTTGTGAGTCACTAGCGCCAGTAGCCAGCTGTCTAGACCATTGGCACAAAGGTACGAGGTTTCAGTCCATGAAGTTCTCATCGGCCCTGGAATCAATGAATACACCGATCTCTATGGGACCAGAGGGGGTGTGCAGGGTGGCAGGAATCACTGGTCAAATGATACAGGATTTGGTTGTGGCACAGGTCATCAGATGTCCTCTTTCAACTGATGAGCCTGATCTTTAAATGGATAGCTGATGATGAAGTGCCCAGAAGCTCCATAGTAAATACAGAGTGCTCGGCAACTTGGTGGATGAAGCAAGGGCAGGAGATGACAAGCTCGGAATAGTAGAGCATTACCAGCGGCCCGGAGTTGTCCTAAGTTTTTGCATTTTGCTGTCATGGAGGCATTGATCTATCTTTGTGGTGAGAGCCACCAAATCATCAAAGTTCTTGGGTAAGTCGAGAGGTACTAAATGGTCCTTTTCGGACAGCCCGTCCACGAAGGACTCATAGAGGGCAGCTCTATTCCATTCACTATCCACAGCCAAGGTCCAGAACCTGATGGAGTAGTGAAGGACCCTTCCAGAACCTTGGTGCAGGAACAGTAAGCCTCGAACCACCTCATGTCCGGGGACCCGACATTCAAAAACTTTTCTTGTAGCGGCAGAAAAGGATTGTGCTAAGCTGCAGATAGGGAACAGGTCAATTCCACTCTGCCACCGCCCACTCCCTAGCATGACCCATTAAAGGGATGATAATAAAAATGGCTTGAGAAGCCATAGGATATACAAACTGGGCTGGAGCCTGAAAGACATGGTGAACAAAGACAAAAATGACTTACATATCTCAGGATTGCTGTTGTACCACTCAATAAGAGGCAGTCGGGCTCACTCCAGAATGTAGGGGATGACCCTCTGGTGGTTCGACTGCTGGCCAGTCAGCAGTTGGAGCTGGTTGACAATGGACTCCTGGGAGAACTGAATGTCTTAAATAACTTTTGTCAGGCCTGTAACTTGTTACTCCTGAGCATTCAGCTTACGAGCTTACAGAATTAGTGCATTCCTGACCGAGTCATTCTCCGAGGGGTCCAGCATGGCCAGATTGTACTCTAATGGCTCGACCAAGGACCCCTGAGCAGACAGCAACATTAGTGTGTGGATAAAAATCTTTATTTGCAACTGATGGAACTGAAGCAGCCAAAACACACAGAGACAGCAGTCCATTCAATAATAGAGCGTGTGTGGAAACAGACTGAGTGATTGCTTGAGGACCTAGGTGGAAGCTTGGTGCACAGGTAAGCAGTCCTACTAGCAACAGTGGATTACTTTTGCTGTTACCATCACAGACAGAGAAACAGGCAGAGGATCAAAACACAGTTAGCAATCATAACATGTAAACAAATCAGGAAATGGCAGGCTAAGCTCAGGAAACACGAGGAGACAGCATGGTTCAGCAACTGGAGGTCAAACACAGGAAACGAACGTGAAAAAGCAGGCATGGAAGCAAGACAATCTGGCACCGTATTGAAGGCTGTGATCGGCTTTACAGTGCGTGACTCAATTAACTAGGAAGGGAGCAAGCCCTTGAAACCGGAAGCCTGACTAACTGTGAAACAGGAAGTTAAGCTGATGGAAACAAACAAGGACCACAATAAAAGCACCATGGAGGAGAATTCACGAGGAGAAAAGGACACCTGAGACATGATCCAAATGTGAACCGTGACAGAAACAGGTAGGCTCAAGATATCCAAGAAAAGAAAGGTGCAAGACTGGTGTGGTTCAAGCAATGAAGGCTAATACATGTGCTGGGCCTTAGGGCCGTTCATTTTACTCTCAGATATATTTTGCCACTTTTACACCTCAGACGTGCTGATGTGAACTGGTACCACCTCTGCTGTTTGCCTTATAACTCTCCAGGATGAAACAAGGTCACAGCACCATTTCTAGATTGTGACGGAGATGCTGCTATAGGCAGGACCTTGACTGCCCTCCACCTTCTGCATGTAGCAGACCTAGCAGTGGATCCTCTGTCCAGTGCAGGGCCTCTCCCGGGTGATTGCACCCAGACATGATGGACCAATTTTGGGCTTGATACAGGTTGGTCCCAGGTCGACATCTTCAAATCAGGAGACACAACCCATTGTCTACAGTGGTACTCCTTCAGGGGGTTTCGGCCTGAATGCTTTGTCTCAAAGAATGACCAACATGCTTGTTATACACTTTTTCTTCTCTCTGATTCCTCAAGTCCTCCACAGGGTCAGGGAGGGCCGTTGTCTTGTTCTGGTTGCTCCATGCTTGCCAAGGAGGCCATGGTTCTCAGAACTGCTTCAGCTACTAAGGGTTCGCTCATGACAACTGCCGTCCCGAAGGGACCTTCGGTTGCAGGTGGAATGACGGATTTTGCAATGACCCTATGCATCTGGCCTCTGCAGAGTTCATCTCTCAGCAGCAAGACAACACTGTCTGTGACACATTGGCAAATGCTGGGGCTCTGTCTACTTGTAGTGGTTACTCCCTATTGTGGAGGATCTTTCCTGGCCAAGTTGGCACTGGAGAAGGTGTTGTTGTGGAATATGCAGTAGCAGAGCTGGATGATTGGACAGAGGAGATTATGTGTGAGAGAAGACGTTGGTGTTACTGTGGCAGAAGTTGGAGAGAAAAGCCCTCAATGCATAGGCAGATTTGTCAAAGCGTTGGCATCACTGGGATAGAGGTAGCTGTTGCAGTGACACAGTAGCCTGTTGGTCTGGCTGTAGAAAGTGGATCATTTTGTAGATTTGCTTGTTATTGGTGCAGGACAGGTCACACAGCAGAGGCTGCAGGAGCAGAGGTCATGAGTGAGGAAGAGCTAGAAGCAAGAAAACAAAGGAGCACACCCTGCTAGTGGCCAATCATCTTTGTGCAGTTTCAGATCACCGTTAGCAACCGCTCCATTCAAATGGACAACAATATTAAGAGGGTCAAAATCATTGCAAAGGCAGCCCCAAATCATCTTAGAATGTAGGGGGATGAGCTGTATTGTTTTGAAGACAGCGGTAGGTGTGGTCAGAGAGGCAGTTAGATAACAGTTGCCCTTGAAACACTTTTTTAGTTAATTAAAGTTGTTTATTTTGAAGTGCTGAATAAGGTTGCAGTTCCCACATCTAACCAGTTGGTGACAGTGAAGCACATCTTGGCTGGCCAACCACCATTAAACCACTTCAGGAGAATTTAGTTCCCTATCAGGATTATTGTTTATGCAAATCATCACTGTCACAAGAAAACAGATCAAATCTAGGCTCAAGTCTAACATCTTCTTTTTTAGAAAACCCTTCCGTGTTCGACTATGAAGACACACGTTGTACAATGCGCAGTTTCTCCAGCCACAGAAGCCTGTAACTCCTTCAGAGCTATCTGGGTGTCTTGATGGCTTCCCTCACTAGTTTTCTTCTTACACAGTCACTCAGTTTTTGAGAACTGCCTACTCCAGGCAGATTTACCACACAGTACCACACTGTTTGTATGACTTAATGATTGATGGAAATAAAGTCCAAGAAAATATTCATGTGCCCATCCCCTGACTCGGTCTAAAGAAAACATGCCGTAAAAGTGATGATTTGTTTTAACAATAATCCTTTGTCCAATTACTTATGGGCTGCAATGCCTTGGTGGATGAAAAAAGCAACTGATTTGTTTTTGTGTTATGAGGCGATGGAGGTTTGTGTGAACATTCTCTCAACCGTGTGATGTTTGGTCAAATGCTTCCATGGATTGGTTGTTTACCAGCCCACGGAATGGATGTTGTGACTTTTCAGTATTGTTCCAGACAGCCGTAGCTTTATCCCATTCATATTTTTCCATTAGTTTTTCCCAAACGGATTCAAAGCTCCACTTTTTGCTTTAAAGCACTGAGTTTACACTTCTTGTTGCCCTTAAACAGAGTTTCTGTAGATCAGTGGTTTGGTGTGTAAAAAGCTTGAGCTTTCTGCAGAACGCACCCCTGAACATTTTTTGCAAATTTACAAATATTCACTGGGAAAAAGCAAAAAATTCATCAAATTATTATTATTTTTTTAAACTAGCCCCAGTCTGTCTGAAAGCATGTCTGACTGTAATGTTCTGCTTCTGGATCTGGCTCTGCATGCCTGGATTTGTGGCCCATCAGGCTCATGAAGTCCACCCATAGGCCCTGAACCAGTATCCAGCAGGCAGCTCCTGAGCCCAATGAGATAAGATCAAAGTAAACTGTATTCCTAGAAAAAATAAAAAAATAATGGAGACCAGCCAGAAAATGATGGAACCATTTTCTCCAGGGAGAGTTTTAGATGTTGGATCATCCATCCTCTGCTGCGTTTCACAGGGTTTTTTTTATTTTTCTTTTTTACTGGCGACGGCAACAGCACACCTGTCAAATTAACTTCTCACACTCTTCTACATAAATGTAACAGCTGTGGCTTCCTCAGAGATCTTAAGAAATAAATCTGCTGACTCTGCTGCTGTCGACGTTTTCCTCGTGGGCCTCATGCAGGAACCACTTGGATGAACAGATTCCCTCCTCAATGGCTTTTATGAGTGATTTCAGACAACTTCCCACATTCACCAATTTTCTTGTATTTTGAGTTTTTTCATAGGTACAAACAAACTCTACGAGTGGTCCAGATCTGTAGTAGGAGTTGTGCAGTTACTCATCTAATCAGTAACTGATGGAATATTTCATTACTTTGAAGCAGTTTTAGTTTGAAAATCCTACATAAAATACACGTCATAATTATGTTGACATAGCGCCGCGGTGGCGCAGCAGTCTAAGCGTCAGGCTTTTAGCTTGGCTCAGCTGCCCCCGAGGACCGGGGGGTTCGATTCCTGGTCTTGCCAGAGCCGAGTATGGCCGGCGCAATGGGAGCGGCAACAATTGACATATATGGGCGGGCCATGTGGCTATATTATTGTATTGTGGGGTGTTATTTATGCTAATCCACTATCCTCGTGAATGAATTTGGGATTTACATATATGGATTGGAATCGAGAACCAGTAACAGAACCAGAACCGTTCCTCTTATTAACGCTGTCATGTTTTTCTGACAGTTCCACTTTACAAAAATGTTTGTAAAGCAGAATTGCTGGATCGGCTTTACAAACGTCAGTCGTGATATCATTACATCAAACTGCTTTTAGGAGCAAGAAAAACAGCTGCATTGACGCTGAAAACCTGCGGCGATCTACATTTTTCCACACATTAAAACTGATCAGGAATCTATCAGGAAACTGATGAAGAATCAGACCAATACTGGAAGCAGAACTGATAATGGCAATGATATTGATAAAGTCTTATCAATTCCTATTTACACACAGGTGGCATTTAACATGTTTACCCATCATGTTCACAGGTCTCTGAATTTAGGAATGTTTCCAGAATATTTTGTGGCACACTCATACGAGCTGATTGGACCAGAAAGGGAAAGAAAAATTTGTGAGAAGTTTCGGAAATATTCTTGCCTGAGGTCCAATGTGAGCTCAGACCCTAATGCTCAGCAAGCTCTTCAAAGAAAGCCTGGATCCTGGAGCTGGAGACACCGGACAGCTCATTATTACATATATCTAAGAACAAAAACCATTCACTCTTATTGATCGGCCTTTTCAGTACTCAGTGAGTCTCTTCCTGAAGTCGACAAAAACCAGGTCGACAAGGAGTTCACTTTGAGTACTTCCCTGAGTGGACTTAATATGCAGTATACGTCTTGCCAGTCGAAGGTCCTCGATGTGTCTACATGCTGAAGTCCAAGCTCAACAGTGAAAAGCCGTAGAGGAACAAGATGTGGCAGCTGTGCCCGTCCGAGGAATGGGACTCAGCGTGGCGACCACATGGGGACGTGCTCGCTTGTTGACACTTCAGCTTTTAATTTGCTTGAATTGGCTGATGGGTTAATGTAAGCTAACCCCACAGTTCATGTTTAATTACGTTCTGAGAGCAGCGAGTGCTCCCCCTTTCCCAACAGGCCCCTTGGCCATGACGGCTGCCATGTCGATTGTTTCTGCCACCCATTACTCTGGCTGTGTTTTGACAAACCTCTTGCTGTTAAATGCTTGGTTAAAGGTCACGGTAGGTCAGCAGCAAAGCTGAGGTATAAATTATAAAAACAGCAGCAGAGGCCGGGTCGATTATGACCGTCGTTTACTGCAGGTGGCTACTTTAAAAACGGTGTATTTTTTACATTTATATTTTTCTCTAATCAAATAAGTATGGTCTGATTGAGGAGGGAGGGGACATACCACACTTTGTTGCATAAAAAAAGAGTATGTTGAGCCAGTAATGTATGTGCAGATGTAAATCAGGATTTTAATCTGTTTATTTTTCTTTGTCTGACAGGAGAAAAAAACCCCAGAAGAGGCAACATGACAAAAAGCTGCAATGCACAGACAGAGAGTGTATCCCTGATCAGTTTAATGATCTACCAGCTGGACTCGGGTTCAGGAAATGAAGGTTCCAGCTTCTCAAAACCTCACATAGTCTATTCTTTAAATGGGGATGAGTATTTCACATATTGTTTTCTAAATATAACTTATATTAGGAAGAAATGATGTTTAGAAAATTCACATTTATAATTTTTGTACTGTTGCAAAAGGAAAGATTTACAGGTAACATAGATTTTAAAGTCAAAATATATGAGCGCTTTTCCAAAACGCTATAAATCCATTTGAGCTGTTTTGAGAAAAATGACATTTATTTACCCAGACCCACAAATGTTACATTCATTTTATCCTGTTAAAACAGTATATTGGCACAGTCTGAACATGTTCAACAATAACTGTCAAATCTAACAACAATGTTGTTCATTATAAAACCAATATTTTATATTTTTTCCAAAACGCTATAAATCCAGACATTCATTTATTCCTTCTTTCTTTTTAAAAGAAAATAACATGCAGTGGATTTAATGTAGTGGATTTCAAAGTACCACCTTTTAAAGGATGATTTTAAAAAATGGTGCATCATGCACTACAGTGTATTTTCATAATTTTTTTAT
>OMMV01219490.1:0-17847 GCA_900302635.1 Chatrabus melanurus | reverse complement strand
GGGTATGCAAATACAGCACGGTGCAAGTGCGGCACCCTGCGGGTCGGGAGTACAAACGGCGCACCGCGGCCACACGTTACTATCAGCGTCCCTGAGTGTCCGGACATCTCACGGTGCACCTGCCACGCGCACAGCAGCTGTCGGTGCCCGTGCAATCTTTACTGTGCTTTTCCATCCTCCACGTCCTCCACGGAACCCACAAATCGCAGAGGACGCACGCTCCCACCAATCGTGCGTGTGGTTGTGACTGAGGCTTAAGGGCGGTCTCTGTAGAGTGAAATGCTCTAAAGGCTGACTGCAAGGGCTCAAAAAGATCATTATCAACAAGATAATTCACAAGCTGCTGGGAACAACTCTCTCAAGGATTTTTGAACAAAATGGCAAATTGGAAACTGGTCTGTAATTTGCCAAGGAACCTTGGCAAATTACAGACCGGTGTCCTAGATGGTGTCAAAATCAGCAAACACTGGTTTTCTGTCAACGTTGGTGTCCAGTGTTGTCCTTTAGTTATTTTGGATGACTAAATTGTGCTGAGAAATAGTTAATCTGATATCATTCACTTTCTTCTCAAAATAGTCTAAGAAATCTTGAGCTGTAAATGGCAAACAGCCTGCAGTCGGTGAGGTTTGAGTAAATTTTGCTACAAGATCAAATAGAAATTTGGGATTGTGCTTATTGATGTTAATTAGGTTTGAATAATAAACCCTCTTTGCAGCCAATAATGCTTTTTTTAATACTGTAGTACCACATCGCGCCAGGCAAGATGAGAACCATCTGATCCAGAGCTGCGCCGTTTACGCTCCAGACTCCAACACATATGCTTGAGATGCTGTAAGTGCTCGCTAAACCACGGAGCCTGCAACTTAGGACGACAAAGCCTTGGGGCAATTGGGGCAACTGTGTCAAATAGCTTAGCGAGAGCTGAATTCAAATTGTCCGTGAAGCTGTCCAATGAGTAGTCTTGCTCAGAAAGAGACTCAAGAATCTGAGGCAATCTTTCAGTTAACTCAGTGACAGTAGCAGGACCAATATAACGCTTCAACACCAAGGCCGCATCAGGTTTCGTCAGACAGGATAAAAATGCTTGAAATTTGATGAATGAATGATCAGAAACTACTGCTGAGAGAGGGATTATATCTATCTTCGCAATCTCGATACCACGGGCCAGGACCAGATCCAGAGTGTTGCTGTTGCAGTGAGTTGGCCCTTTGACAAATTGACAAAATCCAGACATTTCCAACAGGTCAGAGAACGCCCTGCCAAAGGGGTCTGAAGACTTGTTGACACGAGTATTAAAATTGCCAACAATTAAAATTCTATTGGTGTGAGTCACCAAATCACAAATAAAATCACTGAATTCATCCAAAAATTTGGAGTAGGAGCCAGGAGGTCTATACACAACAATAAGACAGTAGGACTGAAAACTAAGAGATGAGAGAACCAAATGTTCGAATGAGTCAACCTTGCAGCCCCATGAACCTTCATACTAAAAACGGATTTATAAATCAAAGCAAGACCTCTGCCTTGTTTGACATCAAGTGCAACATGAGCAAACGTGAACGCCGGAGGACATGCTTCGTTTAAAGGAAAACTCACATCAGGTTTTACCCACGTCTCACACAGACCAATTAAATCTAACTGGTTTTCCAGAATAAGATCATAAATTAGCGGAGATTTTGAATTCACTGATCTCACATTAACAAAAACAAATCTAAGACTGTCATGTTGCCTCAGTAACCACGGAGTAACAGTGGCGATAACCTCACCAACCTGTTGATACCTGCGAATTTGTGCAAATGGTGCTAACAAATTAAATAATACTGAAATTTCACTCAATGCCAATTCTGGAGCCCATACTTCTTAGATGGTTCGTTCATGCAATTAATGACACAGCAAGCCATATTGCCTTAAATATTTGTAAAAAAATGCTCAGAAAAGACAGCCAGCAGCTAGCAGCCACTGCCAGCGAGGCCCTCAACCCTCAGGTTGGCTTGCCGGCACACAGCTGTCACTCAAAGCAACCGCACCCCTAAGTAATCATAACTTTACGGATTAAAATAGCATAAACTTATGAGTTATATAAAAATTCACCCCCCCGTACAGTTGTCATGAATGGGGAAGCTAGCTATGGAAACCAAAACTGCTTTTGTACCAGGCTGTAAACATGTTTATTTCTGCTGTAAAGTTGGAAATTGTAACATGGGCTTTGATGGTGATTGACTGGCTTTTGGAGGTGGCTTCATTTTCCAGCACTGGAGGCCGGAGCTTGGTGGCTTCCCTCAGCACCATCGTTCTTGCACTTGCACTCAGTGATTCAAAATAACAAAGATTGTGTCACTGTCCAAATACTTATGGACCCGACTGTATTAAAAAAAAAAATCAAAGCTCATGACAATCAAGCTGCAACTGAAGCTGGGATAAAACGTGGAGGCCGACTTACCCCGTGCTGTTCAGGAAACTTTGGCTGGTGCTGCAGCTCTTAGCGGCGATGTTTGGATTAAACCAGAAAGCAGGGGAGCACTTCCCATCCGCCTGGCGTTCCCACCCGTAGTCACTGCCAAAAAACATGACACTTCATAAAATGATAAACGCTTCTCCTCGAATAATCTAACTTCTACAAGCTTTTATGCTGGGGCAAATACTTCAGAGTCGTAACATCGAGGCATATTTTAAGATCATAACGAGAGACGTGATTGTCAGACAAGCGGGATCAAACGGAATTTCAGACAGAAGGATAAAAGATGTTTAAAATTCATTTAGCTATTCATTATTAATGGAATTCTAATAAGTCACTTGACATTATGCCAAGTACAGCAGTGTGATAAAAAGTTCTTAACGCGCATCAATGATTTCTAAACCATAATTAGATTGAATTAATGGTCATGTCCGATTTAAAGCATATATGCTTTGGAAGATGAGCTTTGGAAGGAATGTGAAGCTCTGAAAGATAATAATTCAATTTAGGAGTATAAATCCAACACTATTTTGAGTACAGTTGAAATAGACTGTATGATTAGGATGTACAGTAATTAAAAACCGGAAGATAAAACTGGAAAGGCACTCTGTAGGGCACATATCTCAGCCAACGCCCCACAATCCTCTTTAACTTAAATTCAGCCCCAATAAAATTCTAATCCTTACTCCATTATAATATAATGGACCGCCCCTTTTTGAGAAAAACATTTTTGCACACTGTATCAAATTATTATCTGAAAGTGCACCTATAAATATAAAATCATGGGATTGTGAACACTTAGCGTCCTATCTTACACCTGGTGCAAAGCAGCGCACAGCGCAAATGCCATTGCTAGTTTCTAACCGACGCAGGTGTCATCTGCATGCCCAGCGCCCACATTGTTAATAGACCAAGTGTGCTTGCATTCATCTGTGCACCCATGGGTGTGTTGGTCTTCAAATGATATGTGATCAGACGCAGTGCTATCTTGCTATCACAAGTCAGCAGAAAGCGACTGCACCATAGACCAAAGATGCGCCTTACATGGGAGGGTTACCGATGTGTGTACACTCTGCTTGTACACGGAGGCATTAGCGCATTATTCCCCAACTTCACTCATCAAGTTAAAAAGAGACTGAAGTGAAAACAAAAATGAAAAATTAAATAAGAGTAAAAGCTAATGGAAAAACACAAAACTTGGAGTTTGGGTGGTCGTAGGAGGAGATGGAGGAGGTGCTGCAGGAATGACAAGGAGCTGTAGTGGATGCATCTCCCATAAATTATCTGCGGAGTGCATTGGCGCTTTGCGCACAGATCCGTTCTCTTGCAAGAAAACCTTTCACTTTTTGTCACCTACTGAGTCTGCTAACTAAACAGTAATGCAAAATGTTCCACCGCACATGACTCTTAATGGGAATGACAGATGACAATCTGATTGGTTTAACACAGTCATTACTAAGAGGCGCCTTACTTTGCGCCATGTAAATAGCAAAGTGGAGCTGGACACACCCCAAAGGCACTTGCGCTAGGTGCTTTTGACCATGTGCTATAGATCATCAAGATAGGACCTTTACCATTGATCTTGATCATGACCTTGATCCTCAACTTTCACATTTGTTTCTGATTGCTGACCAGTGACCCGCATCTTGATCTTTCTACCAGATCACTGATCATTGATCATGTTGCTAATCTTTGATCCTAATAACTGACCTTTGATCCTGATCACTGACCTTTGATAATGATTGCTGTCCTTTGTTTGTAATTCTCACCTTCGATGGTGATACCTGACCCTTATCTCAGATCTTTGATCATGATCTTTGATCCTGTTCACAATCTTTAAATCTCTGACCTTTAAGCATGATCACTGCACTTAGATCCTGACTGCTGACTGCTTTGACCCTGTAATCAGGATCAAAGTTCACCATTTGGGATCAAAGCCAGGATGTGCCCCTTGATCTGGATCTGCACCAAATTTTAATGGGTTCTTCCTTGATCCATGCCCAAGCAAATTTCATTAAACATTATTTAGCTTTAGTTTAATCCTGATAATTAACTAACTAACTAACTAACAGATGCTGGTGATGACATAACCTTTTTGACAGAGGTGATAACTCAGAGGTGTAGCCGTTACCATTCAAAATCAAAGGTTGTGCACAGGCACGGCTCTGAGGAATAGATCCTGGAATAGTCTTGTGCCAGCATGCAACTCTTGCCAGGTCTGCGCTTCATATAAATCTGTTTCTCACCCATCACACATGACTCTCCCTGTCAAGGGAAGAAGAAAATGATAGAATTTTTCACAAGAAGGAAAGCTCAATTGAAAAAAAGACTCCTGTTCATGAACACGAGAGTGTAGTGTGTTTGCAGTGATGTGCAAATGTGCAGCTTCACTTCAATAGCCCTGTTACCTTGTTGTGCAGGTGCCATGTCTGGTAATCTCCGTCCATGCATCTCCGACTAAAGATGCCCTTGTAGTCGATTTTGATCAGCTGCCATTCTGAGCGATGGCTTGAGTGTCCAAAGAAACTACAAGGTTTTATTTTAAAGAAACACAAGATAGACCACATGGTTTCTGACCTGAGTGTAAGAATGTTTTGCTTTGCAACATAAAAAAGGTTGAAACAAAATCATGTGAAGTTTTCCAGCTGTGCACAACCTGCTATGTCTCCAGCTCCCTCCCATGCAGATTTTTGGATGGACTTTGTAGCCTAAATGTGTTGTCAAATTATTTCTAACATACAAAACCATTTTCCTTCTGTATCACATCACCATAAAGTTGAAAGGTAGGGAAACTAAATTCTAATATCTTGAATTCATTTGAAAAAATGTTGGGAAACAGATTGCCTCACTTTACTCATATCAACTTACAAGTAAAACTCACGTGATACTTACTTTCTTGGAAACAGCATGTTCACTTAGGCTGGTATCTCATTGACAGACGACTGTTTGGCGACTGTGACGACTGCATTTTTAGACGACTGCTTGATGAATTTGGCCAAGCTTTTGGCGACATTGGGGTGACATATTTACCACTTTTTGACAACCGTTTAATGATTAGATGACCGCGGGGCCTATTGTTGAAGAATATTTGATGAATATTCACTAAAGACGCAATCACACTATGACGTTTGGGCCAATGTGGACAAACGTATTTGCAAATGTCAGTGTCCGCTGGCCTCCACTGGGCCTCCGCTAGTCTCTGGAGGCCAGTGGACACCGACATTTGCAAATACGTTCGTCCACATTGGCCCAAACATCATAGTGTGACTGCGCCTTAAGCGGGCGTATGTCTGTCGTCCTCAATTTGTTAATTATTCGCTAACAACTGGTTTCATTTCAACCATGATCCGACCTTGTAGCAAATGAAGCGAATCGGGAGACTGAAACAGACCGGGAGCGACTTAGTAGCGGTCTATTGAAGACTCCTTGTCAAGTAAAAAGACTAGTTAGCGAATAGTTAGAGACAAGTTAGCAAAAATAAGCAGTCATTCATTCGCCACCAGGGTTTTGAACATGTTCAAAATCCGCAGGCGAACGAAATCGAGGCGAGCAACTATTTAGCGAATGGGGATACTGATTCTGACTGCTTAGAGAATAATTTCAGACTACATTGACACCAAGTGCTGAATAAATGGCCAATCAGTCCAATCGGTCGCAAGCCCAGTGAGATACCGGCTTTAACTTGGGTTTAACTGGGAAAGGTTCAGTTGTTAATTCTATGATCGGGTCAAAGATCAAAACAAGAATTTCCTGTCATTTTCAGGAAAAAATATTCAATTGGCTGGAACAGAAACTTGGGGTCCTTGAGTAATTTAAGGCTCACTTGGATCAAAAAGAAACTTGGGGTGACTGAACAATTTAAGGTGAAAAGTTGCCCCTTGATAGGTTCTGACATACAATGAAATGCAATATCATCATGGTCAAAGGTCAACACCAGCCTTTTCAGCCATTTTCAGGAAAAATATTCAATTGATCCAACAGGTACTTTGGGTCTCTGAGAACTATAAGCCCAAAATTTGCTTTTCAGCAAATACTGAGATATGAGTTCTGATTTCATCATGGTCAAAAATCATAACATGAATTTTCAGTCATTTCGGGAAAAATGTTCAATTGGATCAAATATAAAATTGGGGTCACTGAGTAATTGAAGCCTCAATTGTTAGATCTAATGAGTGGGTGAATTTTTATTATTTTATGACTGTAACCTTTCATTTTCTGACAGTGCTCCATTAGAGCCTGTAGAAACTTGAATCTTGCAAAATATTTGACAACAAAATTAAGGATATTTGATCAGCGGTCCCTGACATTTAACATCAACGGAAGCGTGAAGGGACGGATGATTTTGCACTACGTGTATTTTGTTTGTTTCTATTTTTGTTGGGTTCGTTTAGTTGAGTCGGTGAGTTAGTCAGGTCAGTTGTGCAATCAAGTGACTTTTTTTTGTTTATACAGCAACAACAGAGGTGATTTCTCAAGTCTCATTGTTTTTATTCCTTCAGGACTGCGCTTTTGTTGTCCCTGCTTACGTGATAATGTGATTTTCAGAGTCTGGATCCATTAAAACTCCATCCACATATAGAGGAGCCAAGGAGAAACTGTGGCGGTCCCATTTCTTCCCTTCGTCGAGACTGATCCTGAAAAACATCAATGAAAAACAACAGCTGTGATGGCATCTGTCTATCTGTCCTCTCAGCATCTATCAAGCATAATTGACTCTTCCTGCAATATATAGTGGCCATATATTCCCCATGCATATAACTTTAAACATTGCAAGCATACAGGAGAAACAATATAATAAAAAAAAAAAATCCAACAAATATACAAAACAATTTCAGATCCTGCAGCTTTTGTTGAAAAATGAATCACCTTGGATTGTTTTCGATATAAAAAATAATCGAGAGAACACGCTGAACAGGAGAACAAATGGCCCTTGCTCCTGGTAAATTTTATAAAGGTGACAAAAACAACGGGAAAAGAGAGATGTGACTTGTGTTGCAACATGGGAAATAGATTGATGGCGTTTCAAATCACCCATCAGCGTTTAATCACTTTTGACAGGGCTGTAGTGTTCAGGGACATCAAAGTTGATGTCGTGCTGCAAACTGCCACCATCTGAGGGACTTACGAGGACATTGTCAGTCTCACATTTTCACCCTGCTCTGCTCCTCATTTACATAAAACCACTCAAACATCACATGCAACTAAGAGTACAAAGCTGAAACGGCCTCTTTTCAGCTGGAAATGCTTCTAACACTTTTGAAGCTGTAGTGGCGCGGGTGTAGTAATCATGCAAACTTATCCCACCACCATTTCAAAGCATTACCTGTAATTGTATGCCACATCTACCCCGCCACCCAAACGTGGAAATGAATTCGCACTCCAACTCCAGCAGTAGTTTGCATGAAGTTGAGTTATGAAATCAGCTGTGCGGCTGATACACCTACCATAGGTGTCGAATAGGCGTCGCCGCGTGCAGGACCGCCAGCAGAGCCCCTCCGTTGTCGAGAAACCATATGTTGTACTCATCATCAAAAATCTGCATTGATGTGCATTCAAAAGCGTCAAACAACACTGATCCGCTCATGACAATGCACTTTCTGTGTGAACATGTGTCATGCGTTTGAGGCGTGCACAGTGAAAAGCAGCATGCAGACGCACCTGTCTCCAGCTATTCCCCGCATCAGATGTTATAAACATCCCAAGGTTGGCGGAGGACAGTTCTCTTCCGATATTCCCTGAGCACAAAAACATGAATAATTTCATCGGGCATGTATTTACACAGCGAACGCCCGGCTCACTGCGAGGCTATAATGCATCTGCGCGTCACCTGATAAAAATTATTTTATGAATCATGTCCTCATTATCCCCTGGCGGACAGCTTTGTGACTTAGTACAACCTTATCTTTACAGCCAAAATATGAGATTTAAGAGATTCAACGACTTATCTAATTTCAGTGACAGAAAGAGGGCACTGCATGATTAGTTTGTTGGCTCCAATGCTGTAATACTCTTACCTGAGCGACCGGGGATATTTTTAGTGATGCACAACCACCTCTGTCAGGGTTATTCTGATCAGTTTAACCAGTGGTGGGCACAGCTGACCTAAAAGTTAACTTGTCTAGGTTCGTGTTTGGCCTCTCTTTTACAGACCTTTGCTGCCGTTCTAAGCACCTGAGTTTTTGCCTGCTCTCTTGGATTTGTTGGACTGTATTCTATCTGAAACAGATACTCAAAGTGCTTTACAATGATGTCTCACATTCACACACACAGTCACCCACAGATGTCAGCATGATGCTATGCAAGGACCTCACCTGCACACTGGGAGGAACTTGGGGATTAAAGACCTTGCCCAAGCGACCTTAGTGATTTTCCAGTCTGACAGGGATTTGAACCAAGGATCCTCTGGTCTTAAGCCCATTGCTTTAACCTCTAAACCATCACTGCCCCGCTTTTGTTCCCTTTGCATGAGAATTCTCTGTATGTTGACCTACTCCCTGTATTTTAGGTAACCCTTTGCTGCTCCCAAGACTGTTGCCTGTTGGACTGATCACTCGTGTGCCTGGCCTCCGCCTGTTAACGACTGAGCCTGTTGTCAGCTACATTTATCCCTGTGGGACAATAAACCTGTTTTACGCCTACCTTCCGTTGTGGTTCTCTGCTTCGGGGTCCTCTGCCTAACCATTACACTGCATGTGTTTGTTGGGCGTGGGGTTTGAGGTCAGAGGGCAAAAACAAGATCAATAAATTGATAAAGAAGGCAGGATCCATTATCGGTTTGACTCCTGACTCACTAGAAGAGGTCATGGAGAAAAGAACTGACAGAAAGCTCAGGTGCAGCAGCATGAGGATCACCCGATGTTCAATGTTTTTAGTGAGCTGAGTAGGTCTTTTATAGTAGTGACAGACTTATTATGCCGAGGTGCTCTTTAGAGAGATTCAGGAAATCCTTTGTACCTGCCGCAGTGACATTTTTTTGATTGAACACTCTCGTTGACTGCCACTGAAGATGATGGTGATCTGATGTTGGTAGTGATGATGATGATGACGATGTGATTGATTAGGAAGGTGGTTGTACCGAGGACTGTGTCACTGTTGGCATTTAATTAACATGCTGCAGTGCTTTGCACTTTTCTGTACTGCCTGAGACATGTATGTTTTTCTTGGCTTGTTGTCTGTAGTGTGTGTAATGGTGACATTCAGGTTCCCCCCTGGGGGGATTAATAAAGTATTTCGTATCATAATATTGAGAAACAAAAATACACATGAAAAATAATTTTAAGAATCTAATTAATGCATTTACTCTGGCTTGACCTCCTGCTCCTCCATCTCCTTGAGGTGATGCTTGTTGCCTTTGCGCAATGTATTGATTTCGCTTGTTGGATTAGTGTATAAGCTCCAACAGGAACAAACATGTATACTGTAAAAAAAAAATCCATTTTTTTAACGAAAAAACAAACAAACTGGCAGCTGTGGTTGCCAGAATAATTCTGTAAAAAAATCCAGTAAAATATTTGCAAAAAATTAATAAAGGCAAAATGGGCTATAGAACGCCTTGAATCAGATATTCTGTTTTGGAAGTAAGCAAAGTAACTGCTTGCGCCACCATTCTGTCAAGTGGTGGGAATTGCTCTGAAAATGTAATGAACTACAGAATCCGTTTTATCCTATTGACATATAGCCTACTCAATTCTAAACAGACATGATTTTTTCAGAACTCCTCATATTAACATACTTTGTACAAATACAGTAAAAATATTTTAATATATGGCAATATGACGAACAATTCATTATATTTTCAGAGTAGTTCCCGTGACGCAACAGCACAGTGGTGCAAACAGTAAGCGAGCAAAATGTCCCGAGTTCAAGGCTCGATCGAACAAGATCAACATGTGGATCTTATGCCAAACCTGCTGTGGTGCCCCTGAGCAAAATGGGAGCAGCACAAAAGCTAATCCGCGAATGAAAACGTTAGCTTTTCTAATTAGCTGTTAGCTGATCAGCTGAACTGTGCCCACCACTGAGTTTAATGTAAGAGTTTTACCTGTAGCCACAATGATTCCCGGCACAGACTTTTTGCTGGTGATGGGTCCGGATGTGTAAGGGTTCTCGGACATTTCCAGGTGAAGATGCAAGGAACAAAACGGCTGTCAACAAAAGGGCACAGGTTGAAACAAAACACATCGTGTCGGATCTCAACGGAAGCAATCGGAAGTGTTGCCTTTGAGCTCTTCTTCCTATTGAGGGAAAACTGCTAACATTCTCAGAGACTATTGATGAAACAAGCATACTTTGTTCCTCTCATCTCTTTTGCCAGGCAAACTGAAAATGGCTGAGAGGACACGGAGGGCATTTGAATTGTTTCATTCTAAAGCAAACAAGGCATGTAATTAAAATTCCCCAAGATGCACTGATAAAACTGGCAAAATTGATTCAAATCATTTTGAGTCATTTCTCAGCGTGAACCACATTACAAAAGAAGAAGAAGAAGCAGAAAAAAATGAAGCAACATGGATTTCGAGGGCGGGGGAGTCAGAAAGCAGTCAAGAGCATAATGTCATTTGTATGGCACCGAGGAAGCTTGTAACGGAACAATATACGATGCATTATTTCAGCCTCTGAAGAACGTAGTGGCTGGATTAGGCAAATATCATACCTGCTGAATAACAACAAGGGCTTCATAATGTGATTCAGTGTAATATAACATTTATTAGTCCTGTGTGAATACAGGTAGTAAATTGAAATCACAAAGGTTAATGGAAAGCCCGGACCTCAAACTAAACGTGGTGCCGCGCACGGATAATAAGACTATCCAGCCAAGCATCTCCTCTATCACTTAGGAACCTCAAAAGGCAAACTGTCGCTACAGCTAGCACCTGGCCTTGTGCAAATATGGCTCTAAATCAAAGGATATTCAAAGCACAGGTGATGAGGTCGAAACATTTGACAAATGATGTGTGTCATAAGCTCCATTGGCCGTGAATAGAACATTCACTCCAGCCCAAAGGCTCCAGCTCACCACAATGCAGTGGAGGTTATTTCCAGCCACATCGGTGATCGGAGGTGGCAGCAGAGCCCACGTTTGTCCCTTGTTGTATGTGATGAATGTCTTCACTTGATGATCCACCAGTTTGTTGGCTAGATACATGCCATTTATCCCCTCAACCTGTACAGGAAAGCAGACACAGCAGCCACAATGGTCATAAAGTGGCAGATTAATGTCGTATAATAGCTACAAAGTGAATTTATTGTCTGAGGGTACTTCCACACTGGTAGTTTAATTTGTTTAGTGCTGGACCAGGGTCTTTTCCTTCTGTTCGGTTTGCCTTGACATGACAATATTTTTAAGCGTGCCAAGTCATGTAAATAAAAGCCACATATGAGCAAACTGTTCCCTTATTGGTCAGAAGTTGGGCCTCAAACCAGAAATTTTTTTTCAATCAGTTCTTTTCTGAGCAGAATCTGTATTTTAAAGTTCCCAATTTTGGGTTCCACCTTCAAATTATCAATCCCAAACTGGTTTGAACCAAATGAAATACCAGTTCGTAACCACAGAGATGAAAAAAGGACTAGAGCGGACATCATCATTCGCTGAAACAGCCAGTAACGTGTAGCTTCTTGTTTAAGGTATTGAATGAACTTACACAATGCAATAAAGTCCTTATGCGAACACCACAAACATTTGGGGAGGAGGACGGCCGGTCAACCAGTCTACTGGCTAAGTACTGAACGCTTTGGATTCAGAATCACAATCATCACAACGGTAGAGCCATTTCCTGCTGTGCAAAAGTTTTAGGCATATTAAATGTATCTAAATTTTTCTTTTAAATAAAGAGAAGCGGTTAAATAGTTCATATTTATGAATAAATATGTAAAATGTCTCATTACATCTCACCTTTAAAAATAACTAATAATTTCTTGTAGGTGATATAATGGCATAATTTCTTTGAGGGGGTCTCTTCAAATTTAAAAGAAAATCAGGCTGTGTTAAATCAGCTTTTTAAAAAATAATTTTATTATTGATTGATCATCAGCAACTGTCTTTGTGTTGTCAAGTACAAGGCAGTACAGCCACAAGGACATCAACATTTTGTGTGTTTTTGCTTCCTTTTAAAATGAGGTTTGTAAATTAGTAATTGATTGGTTACTTTAATAAAAAGGAAAACGTAACAATCTCATATTTTTTTTATGCCGCATTTTGTAGGGGGGTGGGGATTTCACATGATTTTCTGTTGATGATGATGCCTGGGGGCATTTGTTTGCTTGTTTTTTCTTTTTTTAAGTGCCTAAAATGTTTTCACGGTACTGTAAATATTCAGTTTCAATGCACAAGAACACAGTTATCATTTACCTAATCTGGAGCTATTTAAAGAAAAGGCTACTGGATTCCATTTACAATTATCGAATTTCACCCAAAAACACAAACACAGTGAAAATTGCTCGTTTCCATAATAATTTCTGATAGGAAATTATCATGGAAATGAGCTCGATGTCTGCGCTAGTCTTTTTTCACATCTGTGTTAATAACATTCCATGTAAGGCTGCGTGACATAACCATACGTATCTTTTGGACGTTATAAAAATATCTATTGATTTAGGCGATATTATACTCTATAGTCTGTTGCTAATGCTGCAGTTAACAAGGTAGGCTATGCTGGGAACACTGTTTAGCCTAACTGCAGCTAGCTAACTATTTCCAACATTATTTCTCTTTAAACGTTAGCCTGTACATCAAACATTGATGAAGTTGACATCTAAGACCAACATTTCTAAGATACATATCACACACCACATTTTGCCTTAATTACCTGCCGCTAGTAAATTTCAAACCTCTATTCAAAGTCGTGCATGACGTTCAGAGAAAAACAGGAAGCGAAGTCAACACCAAGTTATTGCATGCAGAAAATATATCATTTAGAATGAAATATTTGAAATGAATGTTATTAACCAGTCGGCATTATTACAAATAAACATTTATGTTACGGAACCTGAAAAATTATAAAGTTCGTGGTTTCAGTTTTGAGTTTTCTGGTTTCGTTTTTGTTCCTAGCAATATATCAACTGTTTCTGGTTTTCTTTTTCTTTCCTTGAACAGATTCAAATCCTTGGTCAGAAGTGCTACTATGTCAATGTCCGGGGGTAAGAGTCACAGCATCAACTTTGGGGAGGGACTAGATTCAGAGCTAGTGCTTTCCTTGACTGGTTTACTTTTAATGAGATTTTTTTACATGATGCTTATCAACAGGCGGTTGTACTTCTTGTCTGTATGTAATTTACTGAGCACTTCATGCATTGTTTTATATTTTTGTGGATTTTCACAAGCTGTGCAGAGTTGTGGTCGTCTGGTCATATTTAATTAAGGCACATCTGTACTCCACATCATCCCACAGCTCATTCTGCAGTGCTTGTTCACAGAAAAACAAAGTATACAATGTGTGGAATTCACATAAGAGTTGGATATTTGGTCCGCTGGTTTGGGTTATATTCTCACCACAAGTGAACCGTACCACGATCCGCTTGGAAACGGACAGAGTCCCACCTTTCAAGTGGAACAAATTGGTCTCTGGTGTTTGGTCAACACCAGACATCAAATGCATATTTACACCTCTCCAAACAAGTCAGACTATCTGAGTCAATGGACCACGATCTGACCGAACCAGACAAACAAGGTAGGTTTGAAAATACCCTAATACTTTCCAGTTGTAACATAGCAATCGGTGCACTGGCCACATCACTGGGTACATTTTGTTATTATTGGGTTGTGACCCCTTTTGTCTTCAGAACTGCCTTAATTCTTCATGGCATAGATTAGGAAACATTCCTCAGAGATTTCATCCATACTGACATGATAGCATCACACAGTTGCCACAACATTACATCACCACATGCCTAAATTGCTGATACCACGCGGGATGGATCCATGCTTTCAGAAAATTTTGTCCCTATTGCCAAATTGTGACCCTACCATCTGAAAGTTGCAGGAGAACTTGAGATACATCAGATCAGGCAATGTTTTTCGAATCTTTAAAAGTCCAGTTTTGCAGAGCGCATGCTTGCTGTAGCTTCAGTTTCCTGCTCTTACCTGACAGGGGTGGCACCTGGTGTGGTCTTCTGCTGTTGTAGTTCATCTGCTTCAAGGTTCGACGTGTATTCAGAGATGCTCTTCTGCATACCTTGATTCGTCTAATTCAGCTCTTGGTCTCAATGTAGTCTGACATTACTCTCTAAGCAGTCGGAATCAGTATCCCAATTCGCTAATTAGTTGCTCGCCTCGATTTCATTTGCCTGCAGATTTTGAAAATTTTTAAAAATCTGGTGGCGAATGAATGACTGCTTATTTTCGCTAACTTGTCTCTAACTATTCTCTAACTAGTCTTCTTACTCGCCAAGGAGTCTTCAATAGACTGCTACCAAGTTGCCCTCCGGTCTGTTTCAGGCACCCGGTTCGCTTCATTTGCTGCAAGGTCGGTTCATGGTTGAAATGCTTTCGCCGGTCGTTAGCGAGTAATTAACGAATTGAGGACGACAGACATATGGCCGCTTAGTAAATATTCATCAAATATTCTTCAACAAGATGCCCAGCGGTCATCTAATGCGTTAAACGGTCGTCAAAAAGTGACAAATATGTTGCCCCAATGTTGCCAAAAACTTGGCCAAATTTGTCTAGCAGTCGTCTAAAAAGTCAATCGTCTCGCCAAACAGTCGTCTCTCAATGAGATACCAACCTTACATATAATGGTACTTTAGTAGAATAGCAGATGCTTTGCACACACGTCATCCTTTGTTTAGATGCCAGTTTGGTGATCACTCTTCTTCACAACGATTATTTGAGTCATGGGTATCATTTTGAATCGGTACAATTTTGAATAATAGAAAATGTCAGCACTGTCAACATGCAGTCAGGGCTTCAATCATAAGCGTAGGGTTCACTACAGTGAAAAGATTATGTTACTTGTCCATCCCAACTGAGAGCCATGAAAGACTGTGGTGAAAGCAAAAAAAAAAAGCAACCTGGCATCAGTGATCGGAATATTTTACCACTCTTTAATCAGTGTGCCTGTTCAATTACTGTATTTTGTCTTATCATTTTTGATGTAATGAAAAGTTTTAAATTCTTGCTGGTTTCGCTGTTCCATAATGTTTACAAACGTCACATAAATGGAATTTTTGTGAATGATATCTATGACTGTGTTAATTGTTGGTCATTAATTAATAGGTTGTTGTCTTGCACAAATGTAAAGATGACATCCTGTGTTCTCTCTTGACACAAAGGCAGAGTGTGAAAACAGTTATAGTGCATTATTTAAGTGTGCTAATTTTGTCATTTTAAAACTATTAATTTTGAAAAAATTAACAGGTTTTCATGACTATCAACATGTTTATCTCTCAAATGTATCCTGCCCTACTTAGAACTAAAATCTTACCTGATTAAAGAATTATTGCTTCCAAATCCGATAGTGATTAGATGGGCTTGTTTGTATTCTTCATGGATGAAATACATTTTTTATAGGATATAATGGAAACGCCCCTTTTGTTTGAGCGATTTGAACACCTAACAGCAGCATCAGGTTGCGAAATGCGAGGACATTAGTACATGACCCTTAACCTATGATGTCCCCTATCCTCGGATGATTCAAGCTCGCAGAGACAGCAGAAGACCATCAAGAGGACTAACTACGCACCTTATAAAAGTCAACCAGTAGGTTCCCCGTTGGTCCTCTGCTGGTTCTCAGATTCTCCAAGGACAGAGTAAAGTAGACCCCGGGGGAGTCTGAGATATACAGATTGTAAGTTTTGTTCTGATTCCACTCCTGGACTGCAGCAAATACCTGCTTCTCATCCGTACTGATGATATGCATGTCCTGTTCAAGAACAGCGTAAGAATGTGACAGAGAGAAAAAAAGAGAAAGGATGACGGGTAGAAACAAGCAAACACAAAAGAGAGACAGAACAGCAGACTTTAAAAGAGGAGCCATCTATTGCTGAGGGGATGTTGAATAATTGTGACAGTCCTTCATAAACGAATCCTGTTGTATCCCCAGAATACCACAGAAAAGACATTAAAAATGTTCCTTTAGGTTAATATGTTAATATTAGAGTTATTTTCATTTTTTGGTGCTTACCTTTGGCAGGCAATATTTTGGTAATTGCATTTGCTTGAAGGACTCTCTCATGTAAGACACAAAGTAGCTGGTTCGTCCCGACTTGGTTACCTTCAAAGAAGAGAAGGCGTAAATAAATATAATGCACATATTACACTGTGTTGGAAGAGCGTCATTTCACCTCAAATGATGTTTTTAGAGGAAAAACAGGAAAACATCATTTTGCCTTATTTAGGTCAGAGGCATTTTTAAAAAATCATAAATGTATTCTTTATTTATAAAACAAAGTAAGACTGGGAGCAGTGCTCTGTTTTTACAGTCTCTCATTTATCATTGAGTGGTACTGCTGGTAACATTACGGATGGCACATTTTTGTTCTGCTGCCACTACCGTCCATCCATATATTTCCTAAACCTGCTTATTCCAGTCAAGGGTCATGGGGGGCCTGGAGCCTATCCCAGTAGTTACTGGGCAAGATGGCTACCACGACCTGCAGCATTTTTGTCATTTTACAAGTACAGACGTTTTGGAGCAATTTTTTTTTAGCAACAGGTTTTGGTGGAGAAATTAAACAGGACTGGACTACAGTTGGAGGATGGTGTTATATTTAGACAGTTAGTGAGGTAGTTAGTGATAGTTAATGAGAGGGTCAGCAGGATATCTCAAAATAACATGAAAGTTTTTCAATAAAATTGGGTGGAGAAGTCAACTTTGGGTCAAGGAAAAGCTGGTTCAATTCAAGATGCAGATCATGCCTTTGATCTTTAATTTTTTATCTTAATTTCTTTGATCCTGGGGCTGCATTTAACCTGTCTTCCTGACTTCATTGCATGTTGATAAAACTATAATAGTGGGTGATTTTAATATCCACGTAAATAACCCTTCAGATCCCCTCAGTAAAGCATTTATGGACATTGTAGAAATGTCGGGATTTCATCAATGTATTCAGGGACCAACTCACTCTGACGGTAACACTTTAGATTTGGTACTCACTCGTGGTATCACTGTTTCAAATATTAATGTAGTTCCTCTTGCGTCGGTAGTCTCGGATCATTCGCTCATTAAGTTTGAATTATTACTGCCCTGTCCACTGAAGCTGGATACCCGTATGTCATCGCGACGTCACATTGGCTCCTCGACCATAACACAGTTTAGCGTAAGGTTGCCTGTGATCCTGGAGTCTCTTCCTGACCATGGTCAGTCAGTTGATAGTCTCGTGGATAATTGAACTTAGCACTTACTAGTTTACTGGATTCGATTGCTCCCCTGACTGTAAGACCTCTTCGTCCTAAG
>OMMV01219488.1:0-18252 GCA_900302635.1 Chatrabus melanurus | reverse complement strand
CCCCCCGATCCTCAGGGGCAGCTGCGCCAAGCTAAAAAGCTTGACGCTTAGACTGCTGCGCCACCGCGGCGCCCAATCATTAGATTTACTTTGAATTCTGTTTCATTGCAGACAGAACCCAAGATATTTCATGTTTTGCATGATGAACTTCATTTCATTTGTTAATATACATCCATTCCTGCATTTAAGTCCTGCAACAGTTTTTTTTTTTTTTTTAAAGTTGGGACGCTAAAGCATTGACCACTTTGTAATGTTGCCATTTCTTCTCACAACACTTAAAAGATGTTTTGGCATTGGGGATACAAGCGATGAAGCATTTCAGGTATTATTTTGTCCCATTCTTCCTGCAAACACTTCTTAAGGTGTGCAACACTATAGGGTCGTCATTGCATTTTTCGTTTCAAAATACTCTACACATTCTCTATTGGGGACAGGTCAGGACTGCAGCCAGGCCAGGCCAGGCCAGGCCAGTAGCCATATCCTCTCTTCCACAGCCATGCCTATGTAATGTGTGCAGAATGTGGTTTTGCATTGTCTTGTTGAAAAATGCATGGACATCTCTGGAAAAGATGTCATCTTGAAGGCAGCATATTTTGCTCTAAAATCTCAATGTACTTTTCTACATTAATGCTGCCATCACAGAAGTGAAAATTACCTTTGCCAAGGACACTGACACAACCCCATACCATGACAGACCCTGGCTTTTGGACTTGTTGCTGATCAGAGTCTGGATGGTCCTTTTTGTCTTTCGTCTGGAGCACACATCTATTTCTACAAAAAAACAAACAAACAAAAAAAAAACCTGGAACACAGATTCCCTGACCACAATACATGTTTCCACTGTGTGATGGTCCAACCCAGATCCTTCCGAGCCAGAGAAGTCGACGCCACTTCTGGACAAGGTTAACACAAGGCTTCTTTTTTGCACAGTAAAGTTTTAAGTGGCATTTGTGAATGTAACTCTGTATTTTAGTGCTTGACAAAGGTTTCTTAAAGTAATCCCCTGCCATGTGGTTATATCAGCTATTGGTGAAGGATGGTTCTTGATACAGTGCTGTCTGAGGGATCGTTGTTTGAAGGGAACATGGTTTTGAACATTTCAACAATTTTCTCATGCATTTGTTGACAAACTGGAGATCCTCTGACCATCTTTGCTCCTCAACGACTCAGCCTTTTGTGGATACTGCTTTTGCACCAATTATAATCACCTGTTGAGATCACCTGTTTGAAATATCATTTAATTTTTTTACCTCATCACAAGCCTTAAATTGCCCCTGTCCCAACTTCTTTGGAATGTATTGCAGCCCTTAAATGCAGGAATGGATGTATATTAACAAATGACATGAAGTTGACCAAACAAAACATGAAATATCTTGGGTTCATACTGTCTGCAATAAAATAGAAATCAAAGCAAATGTAAGGATCAGTACGTTGTTCCTTTTTTATTTGCATTTTCCATATCGTCCCAAAATTTTCTGATTTGGGGTTGTACAACTACTCTAAGGATCATATGCAAAATGTAACATACCATAAATGCTTTATGTTTTGTGTTGTTAAAACAACACTCACTCAGGAAATAAATTTATGGTAAAAAGTTTATCCACGAATATTTGACCAATTTTCATGTATATTACACCAGATATGCACATTTTTCAAGGAACTGGAATATGAAAGAGAATACAAACTTGAGCAGAGGTCAGTCAGGCTGGGCACACCTGACTGAGTTCATTAGCATTGGGTAGAGCAGGGAGAGTTGGAAAAGATGCAGGGCAGGTGCTCTCAAGGAGCAGGGTTAATGACCCCTGAACTCGAGCAAATGCTGAAGGTGAAAGGAGGCCTATACTGTAACCATCCTTTGTCAACACCAGCTGGCAATGTAGTTGCTTGTAGCTAACTATCATGATAGCACTGAGTGATCACACTGTGGTTTAAATCAAATCTCTGCCTGGCTACAAACTGAGCGAACAGAACCTTCAAGTCTAGTCTGGGAGCACGCGCTGGATCCCTGCATCAATGCATCCACCAAACCACAGAACTACCCTGGGTCCTGGAAGGCAAACACCCAGATAAACAACTGATCCATCCCTACCTCTCAAAAGTAACCATCTATCTGCCACAGCCAGGTGAAATATGGGTGTCGCCTTGACTTTCTCCAGCTGCTTGGTTCCTCAACAGTGAGGCACCTGCATGCTGAATCATGCACAGAGAAACATGTTACATGACCAAAACGAAGTAGCTGATGCTCCCTCACAATGCAAGTGATACTCCCCATCTGAGTTTCCCAAAGAAACTGCTCATTTGATACAAAGTCATTCCAGCAGTACCCAAGCATCCATCAAAGAGACCTAGTGTCAAAGGTATTCAGGCATCACCTTCGGTCACTGGTTAGCATCCAAATCTCACAACCATACAGACAGGTAGCATCAGGACCCTAAAGACTAGGACCTTCATTCTCCTGCAAACACATTGGCATTGCCAAACACCTCTGTCCAATGTCATCATGACTCTATAAGCTCTTCCCAGGCATCTCCCAAACTCAGAGACCGAGGACCCAGAGATATGAATGTCACTGTCGAGATAAGTGAGTCTCTACAAGTTCAACACTCTCGCTGCATACACATATACTTCTGAAGGCCGAATCCAGTAAGTCATTGAAAGCCTGGATGTTCATCTTGATTGGAACATTCACAAACCCAGACACTCCGATTCCTCACTCAGCTTTCTCAAGTGCTGTAATCAGGGTATTCACTGATTCTGCAAAGATAACAGTATCAATAAGGTCAGTAAACATTTCCTTGCCAACAAAGGCAGCTAAGCTGCTGGTTTCGATAACCTTACCCAACACCCAGTTCATGCAAGCATTGAAAATTGTAGAAGCCAGAACACATCACTGAAGAACCCCAGTTTTCATTGGGAATGCAAGTGCCTTTGACAGAACAGAGAGCAGTGTAATACTCCTATAGTTGTTGCAAACCAGGTGATCATCCTTTCCTTTGCAGTGTGGGGCAATAAGTCCTTAGGAATGTTACCCATCCCCCAGATTGAAACAAAGATGGCTGGCAATGTTAGAAAAAGAACATCTCCACCTGCTTGGAGGAGCTCAGCCCCAGTGATGTAGTTTCCCTGGAGCTTTCCCTGCCCTCAGCGGTTTCACGGCCTTGACAAAATCAAATCACCCTCCTGTAGCTACTGCATAGAATGACTGAGTACAATACAGAATCCATTTTTAATTATCTCGATCATCAAAATCCAGTAGTCTGTTTCTTACCACCACCAGCAGCATCTTCATGATTCCATCATGGAGAGAAGAGTCTTTAACAGCTGCTTTAACCTCAACAGGGAATTGTCCTTCCTTCATGGGAATGATGATGAAGGGTACAGATCGCGTCGTTTGTTTCCCAACTTTGACCTCCTGACGATACTTCCCACGTTTAGATGCTGAACTACACACATGCTCCTTCTCCAATAGATCCACTCGCACCTTGAAAAGGTGAAACAAATGGAAGAGATTAAGGTATGCACAAATGTCACATCTTCACAAATAAGCTCAAATACTGATGAAACATGTTGAATAGTCTGTGCATCTCTCGATAACCTCTTTTCAGAATTTCAGGCAATTTGTATTGTTTGATAGAAGTATGGAATAAAGGTTCTTGAAACTTCTTATAGTCCGGAACAACATAAATTATTTCCTCTTGCATTTATGTTGCAACCATGATGAACTTTGCTTTATATGTTTGAGCCAACATTTTTTTACATTAGCTGATTTTTTAATATTATTGTATTTTTTTTAAAATTTAATGTAGTTGTTTACTCCAATATGTTGGATTTCAAAACATAATAGGGCACGTTCACACCTATAAAATAAGACTATCTATCCATCTATCTATCTTTACTTGCTATTTGGGTTCACTGGGAATAATTGTGCAATATATTCTCATGACGTGCTTTATATGATATCATATGAAAAGTTAAGAGTGCTATTTCATGCATATTCTGCCTCAGATGGAAAAGCTCTATAGAATTGCGCTCCATTTACCATTTATTTTTGGGCACAGAGGTGTGTAAGCATGTCCTATGAAACAAGAGCAGAATAACAAACTTACAGTAACAGGATCGTGACTATAATTGTGGAGTATTGCCTTCACTTCCACCTGCTCCCCACGCACAGCAGAGTAGGGTAGTTTGAGATCAATGAAGAATTCCTTCCGAACAATTACCTCTAATGGATCAGCAACACAGATACCTTCAAGACAAGAGGAGAGATTAAGGATAAAAGAGAAGTAAAGAGAAATAACAGCAGGAAGGTACAAGTGCAAAGAAACAAAGTTTGGAAATTACAATGGAGAATGGCATCATTTTCAGCTCAGAGGCACACTGAAAATTAAGTGACTTCAAAAGATGTGTAAAGAACATTTTAACCACAGAAACAAAATTCTCACCATGAGTTCTTGACAAGCTAATTCCAGTGAACTGCCAAGTTGTGATTGAGTCTTGCAAGGGGATAGTTTTCTCAAATGACGTTGTGTCACTGAAACAAATATATTATTACCATGTGAGGTCAAAGACTGCTTTAAATTACAACATGGCTGGAATTAATTTTCTGCCTGGATGATTTTTCTTTTACTTACCAGTTAGGATTTCCACGAGGGCAAGGAGGCAGAATGCTGTCCGGCCACAGCCAACTTTCAGGGAATTTGGTACGAGAAACTATCTCATTACTGTCCATGTAACTGTCGTCCTCCTCACCTGCAGTTGAACAGGAAGGTTTTCATTTAGAGGCAACAGCCGTTTGCTTTCTACCAATGACTGTTCACAATACCTAGTGTAATCAAGTTTAGTAATGACTCAGGGCTATGTCCAGCCCTTGTTCCCTTTTCTTACTGCGAGCAAGTTGGAGGCTATCCTGCCTCTTCTCATATTGCTGATTTCCTATTTCCTTGCAGCAGTGCACGAAGGCATTAATGCAGGCTGCCTCATCAGTGATGTACTCGCTGCGAATATCACAGTCATATGTCAAGAGAGATTCCTGGAGTCCTTCCAAGCAACAGTCACGTTCAATAGTTGAATTATATTGACTCACTGAAAGAAAAAAAAGATTAGATTAAATTAAATTAGATTAGATTAGATTCGATTAACTTTATTCATCCCCAGTCGGGAAACTTATTTGCCACCAAACAGCGCATACATACAACAATAGAAACAATATGGCATACATGAACAATAGTGATATATAGCTAGACAGCAATTAAAAAATGCTTGCACTTCAGTGTGTGCCGGGCGGCCAGCTCCATTGGCAGCCAAGTACATCCATGCTCGATCCCTGTACACACTGGGCTTTGTGGATGAGGAGATCTGCCATGTATTGATCTTTGTATAATTGTCTGGACTCTAGTTCTATGTTCCACTCTGCTCCTTCCAGTTCTCTCCCTCAGTGTGCCCAATCACCTGAGAGACAGATTCATCTTGTGGACTATATGTACCATAACAGTTTAACAGTTCTTTGTGAGTTGTTAACTGAATTCATGACTAAGAGTACCTAACCTTTTTTACCTCACTGTGTTTTTGATGCCCCCTTTGTTTTGCCAGTTTTTTTTTTTTTGTTTGTTTGGTTGGTTTTATCCACACCTCCTGCTCCTTATCTGACTCGTTTGCTGTTGGATCTGATCTGTCTTCTGCTTGTTGACCAACAAATTTGGTGGTTTTCCCCTGATTTCTGAATTGATTTAATTCTGTTTGCATATTCCTTGAGACTCTGCATACAAATTGGCTTTGAGATTCTGGATTGTCATTGTGATTTATCGTAAAGAGTTTTGCAAATGTATCCTTGTTTCCCTGGTCCTCATCACAGAAGAACAAACCTTTGCCACTTCCCTGGGGAAAATGTGTGTGGCACTCTCTCCCCAAGGAGCTACTCTCAGGAGACATAAACAAGCACTGGACCCTCAAGAACAACATCTTAATGAACAGCTTACTACAAACGGTACATATTATATCCACTCATTTAATCTCATACAAACTGCTGATCTTAACCATCCCACACCTGCACTATAACCCTGCCCGTCACTGAGCAGAGTGCTAACAGCAGTCTGATCAACATGATGGAGCTGCAGGTAGCTGTCAGGTTTTCCTGATGCAATGCAATTTTTATTTAGATAATAACCCTAATTTTCTGTCTCACAAGGACAAGATTCATGATTTCTGGTTCACCAGTCAACACTGACAGTGGGCCACTGCTTAGTCGAGCCAGAACAGTCCAGTATTGAAATCATTCAGTCAGTTTTGTCAGGATTTTTTGGAAGTGTTTGATCATCCAGCAGCCAGCTGAGATGTGGGTAATTGCCTCCTGCAGGTGCAAGTAGGTTTCACACAAAATGGCAGATTTTGCTGTTGATTTCCATAGTTTTGTTGTGGCAGCAGTTGGAGTGAACCTGCTTTATTAACTCCCTCTTGCCATGATTTAAGCCCTCAATTACAGATGCAATTAGTCTGTTGTGGAGAACAACTTAATCTGGAAGAATATATTAATTTGTCCATTATGATGGATAATTTTTGCAATCATTCTTTTAAAACTTCCTCATCCACAATGACATGTTTCTGACCAGACACCTTCCCCATCTTTGGAACATCCTGCACAACCGGAACCAGTGCAGCTTGGTCAAGCACTCCTAACTTCTACTTCAAGAAAAAGATGTCAAGAAAACAGCATTTATTTTGACTGTGATCAGCCCAGAAATTACATTGCTTCCTGACCTGTCCGTACTCAGTCTTCTTTGAAAATATCTCAGGCCAGATCCATTATCTTACTGGATATACGACATAAACAAACATGTTTCTATTGTGGCACCAACTCCTCAACCTCAGGAGATTGGAGGTTTCTATCTAGAAGAGTGCAGTCAGAACAGCTAAGATACTGTGCATAACCCTCAAACACCCAGGTCTCTGGTAGAGGACCCAAGCTTGAGGAACACACACATATCACCCCCCCTCCCCCGGGTGAGAAGGAGATTTTATGTATATATATTATATGTTATCATACGGCTCTTTTTGTATCGTCCCTTGATTGTATGTGCCCGAGGCTGTCCATATCAGCCTCGAGCCGGTAGGCGAGGGCTGATGAGGATGCCAAGGGGTGGTTACAATCAAGGGCAGATACAAAAAGATGTGTGCAGACTGTACATGTAAAACAGAGTCATGTGACACGCACAGAATGAAAAGTCATCACAACCGAAGAATAAGCTTGTATTAGCCAACATGTCACACAAAATCTGTTATAATAGAGATGACAAAGCTTATTTATGATAGCAGATTAGACAGACTATGCGTTTCTGATGAGGGTAACTGTTTTTATCAGCTGTTTAGAAACAAATTGCATGAATGCTTTTTTTAAATGAAAAGAGTGGGCTGAAGCATTTCTGTTCTGCAACTTGCCTGTGCTTTTCTGTCAGAAAAAAAAAAAAAACTGCATCATTTCACGCTGCATTTCAAGACGCGGGTGGTAGAATTTCAAACATTGTCTGATATTTTTCCCAGGCTGTCTTTGGTCGCAAGAGTGTGACAGTGGCTGTCCTTGAACCTGTCACACACAAACATTCCATTTTTATTGCATGCGTTTGAGAAAGGCATTTTATTGGGCGAACCAGACTGAGCCCTTACTGGTGTGTTGAATGGGAATTTGTATGTATGTATGTTTGTTTGTTTGTTTGCACAGTGGTCACATACTAATGCGCATACGCAAGCACTACAACATTCACTGCAACACACAGGCAGTGAGCCGGTAAGTACTTGTACAACTGTTTTTCAATAAAGCAAAACAGAAATGAGCGCTATTAGTATTATTTTGTGTTGCTTACAATACGGGCTACTCTTGTTATGGCCTGCTAGCCTTAACATGCTAATGCTGAGCTAGGATGCTGCCACACTATTGCGCTGTGGAAAGAGCAATAAATAGTTTGTGTACTCTTTCATTTTTAATTGCCGTACGTGTATGAGTATTTATTTTCGAAAAAAATATAGCCTTGTACAGGCTTATTAGAATCAGTACGCTTACCGTATTTGATTGTTTAAGCACACAAAACCTAATTAGCGCTCATGGGGTCTTTGTGGGGCCTATTGGGGGGTGTCCCAGGTGTTATTTCCAGCATCTGGAACCATTTCGCGGGCACCTTATATTCAATAAAAACTTTTTTTTAGCTCACATTGCGCTTAAATGGTCGAAAACGGTATTTGTTTTTCACCATTTTGTACAGGCTGTACGATAATTCAACCCCGTATGTGAATATTGTGATTTATTTGGACCATAGAAAAATGTCTGTTTCATATTATGCTCCATGGTTTTGCGGTATTGCATTCTGTTTTGAAAAATGCTCTCAATTTGTTGTGTGATTCCAGCAGCAGTCAGTGTCTGTGTCACTGCAACTCTGTATCAAACTTCACAACTTCACTGACATCACAGCAGTTTAAGCAGTAAACTCCATTGAAGCCTTGAATGACTGATTTAAAACCAAAACAAAAAAAGCTTTCCACATGGTTTGCAACCATAACCGCTGTGAAACATTGAGAAATTAACAGTTTATTTCCCTGAAAAGTGTTTTTTTCCCTCTGGCGCTCTCATCCCTGCAGCAAAAAGCATTGGAGGCATAGCCTTGAGTGGAGACCGTGTGGAGGGCGTTGGGGTCAGTTTTAACTGTTGACATTCCAGATTAAATGTGTTTATATTTTTTATTTTTTTTGTTTTTCCGTTCAATGATATTAAACACAGAAGTTATATTTAAAGAAAATCCATTGTTAAAATGCATTTTTTTAAAAACAGTAAATGTACCGTTTCAAAAGTCAGAAAGTATTTATTTATTTTTTTTGCATGTGATGTCATCACTATGGCTTCACCTGCACATATACATCGCTCTGGCTCGCCCCTTAATGCCATGCATTTTTCTAGTTTTATAGTCATTTTGGAGGCTGTAATTTGTGCTGCTCTTGAACTGTAACAGCAGGGACATCACGCAAGCTAAAGTTCTGGGGGTACAATCAGAGCAGAGGGCATTTCTAATTCGAGTTTATTGTTGGGTAAGGTAAAAATAACTTAAAAATTGAACATATCTCGTAGGTCCATGATGTTATCTCATTTGTCAGTCAAATAGTATGCCACATTTATTAAAAGTTAAGCATAAAGTATTGGGCCATTTGAGTGTTAATAACCTGGTCAAATTGCATAAAATAATGCACCAAATTGCAACTTAAAAAAAATAAAAAATAAAAATCAAAATCATGACACTAATTGTCAGTTTTCAACAAAAACTACTGGTTACTTTACATTGGTGATAATATTCCATAAATTTATGGAAGTACAATTTTATTAAATGCAGCCGGTCAGTCAGGTTCCCTTTCATCTATTTTTTTTTTTCCAATGTTAAAATAGTCTGTCATACTTTGCATGTTGGAGCCTTTTTTCAGGTATGAAAAACTATGACCAAAACGCACCATTTATAAAAAAATAATAATTGCATTGCAATTGCTCATTGATGTGTGGCACATTTGTACAACCACTACACTAGCGAAAAATGTTCAGTGAAAAAAATATTCTGAGCCACAAGCCTTAGATCCTGTTGACATGTTGGAATATTTAACTAATCAATGAATTTACAGCTTCTAACTCATCCACATGGGATGAATGAGGAGGATAGAAGGAGGCAGGGCATCCACAAAAAAATTTGTCAAATCTCAGCCACATGGGGTGTACAGCCAGCACATTCTGAGTGCCAAGTCCTAAGTCTGGCACTGGATAATTGAGTATAGTTGGGTCAGGAAGGGCATCCAGCATAAATTTTGCCAAACAAAACATGCAGATCACCTATTGCATTTCCATACTGGATCGGTTGAGGCCTGGGTTAACAATGACCACCACCGGTTCTGTTGTCCAACAGGGTGTCAGTGGAAATTGGGCTACTATTGGCCAAAGAAGAAGAGGCAGCGAATGTGTCCGAAGGCAGCAGGAGAGGAGGAAAGTTAGAAGTGTGAAAGTGAGAGTTGGGACTTTGAATGTTGGCAACATGACTGGTAAAGGGAGAGCATTGGCTGATATGATGGAGAGGAGAAAGGTAGACATACTGTGTGTACAAAAGATTAAGTGGAAGAGAAGTAATGCCAGGGGCATCATAAGTGAGTTCAAACGGTTGTCTTATGGTGTGGATGGGAGAAGAAATGGTGTTGAGTCATTCAAAAGGAAGAGTATATTGAGAGTGTGTTCGAGGTTAAGCGAGTGTCTGACAGGGTGATGATTGAGAAGTTGGAAATTGAAGGTATAATGATGAATGTCATCAGTGTGTATATGTCCCACAGGTAGGTTGGGAGATGAAGCAGAAATATTTCTGGAGTGAGTTAGATGAGGTGGTAGAGAGTGTATCCAAGCATGAAAAAGTGATGATTGGAGCGGACTTCAATGGGCATGTTGTTGAAGGGAACAGAGGTGATGAGGAAGTAATGGGTAGATATGTTATCATTGATTCCTAAATATGTGAGGAAGGACGCTGGTGTGTCTGTCGCCGCTTCGCAATCCGCTATTATACTATTTTTTGTTTATTTTGCATTTCTGTGCTCTATAGGAGGTAGGTGTAGATTGTCTCCATCACTTTTATCTCTCTCTGATCTCTCTGTTAATGCCTCAGTGAAAATCAGTGTACATTACTCACCGTCTCTGTTGATCAGCTGTTAGCTTGGTCACCTTAGCCACTGAATAGCTGTTAGCCTCCACTAACTAGCCGTTAGCCTGTCCTTGCTCGCTTGTGATCCATCGGGTTTCATTTTTCCCAACTGCACCCTCACTCGAGACGCTCTCCCGATTTTGGTGACCTGTTTGATCGCAGCTGTTTGGCTCCTTTACGGAGCTGCTGCTGTCAATCCCCGAGCTGCAGCTTAGCAGCTAGCCACTGCAATCGTGTTCCTCAAATACTCTGCTCTGCTGGACCTCTTTTGCCAATTCACTCCGCTCTGACTGACTGTTATTAAATCCAACAGGCTCCTGCATCATCCACGCTATGTTCACAGGGCTGCTCGCTGTAAATTTGCTTATTCGGACTATGTTATTCCCACCATTCTGTCTGACAGGCGCTCTGTCGCGCCAATACGACGTCATCACAACACACTCCACGTGCAACCTGCCAACCTGAGACCTCTCATCTGTGTGGACAACATCGATCCTCTCACTCCCTCTGCCTCAGCTAACTCTGCTAACATTCATGCTGCAAAATGTTCATTCTCTCAACAATAAAGCACTTCTTATCCACAACATCATCACAGACACGAACATTGACATCCTTTGCATAACTGAAACTTGGCAAATTCAACAGGACTTTATTTCACTCAACCAAGGTTATGCGTACCTTCAAAAACCCCGCTCCACAGGTCATGGGGGCGGGTTGGCTGTGATCCACCAAGCTGACATCTTGGTGGATCACAACCAACCCCTTTCCACGGTCACCTCCATGGAGTGTGTTGCATTCTCCTTGGCTGGCTCCCCTCCCCTCCAGGTTGTCCTCATCTACCGACCCCCACAGCCTCTGAGACATTCCTGTCTGACCTATCTGTGCTACTTACCTCTGTCTGCTCCAGGTATCCATCCACACTCCTCATTGGAGATTTCAATATGCATGTGGAGTCCCTCAACTGTTCACTTGCATCTGACTTCCACTATTGGATTGCCTTAACATTTCACTGCATGTACGAGGTCCCACCCACGACAAAGGTCATACACTTGACCTTGTATGCTCCACTGGCATGACTCCCTCACAGTTACAGTGTTTTGATCTTGCAATCTCTGACCATCTCGCTATCCTCTTCACCATTCCTGTTCCTTTGCCTAGGCTGCGCACTGAACGTTCTTTCTCGTACTGGAAAATCAATGCAGTGAGCACTCCAGCCCTAACAAACTTGTTAGCCACTCATCTGGCCTCCGATCTCCCTGACACCACAGTCGATTGCCTGGTAGCCCATTACAACACCGCTCTCTCCCTCAGTCTGGATTCTCTCACCCCCCCTTAAATCCCGGACTGCCTCCTTCACCTGTCCTGCTCCTTGGTTCACCTCTGAACTCTGTTCCATGAAGGCCATTGGGCGTAGTCTCGAGAGGCTTTATAAAAGATCTGGCCTCACCGTCCATCTGGAGGCCTATAGAGACTACATCAAATCATACAAGGAAGCACTCTCCAAAACCAAGTCACAATATTAGTCCACTCATCAACAACCAGCAAAAACACCCGAGACTGCTCTTCTCCACCATCAACCATTTGCTCCACCCCACTGACCCGCCCCCCGGCACCTTCGGGTGGCCCTGACTGCTGCACCAAGTTCCTGGACCTTTTCCAGGCCAAGAATGACACCATCTACCTACAGCGTGAGGCACCTCTCACCACCCCTCCTCCTGCACCTCTGCCCATCTTCACTGCTTCCTCCACTTCAAGCCTGTCCCAGCCCTGCCTATCCTCCTTCACCCCAGTGGATGCCTCTCAAGTGGCCATGCTAATTTCTAAGGATAAGGCCACCACCTGCTCCCTGGACCCCATGCCCTTGATTAAGGCATGTCTGTCTGCTCTCTGCCCTACCATTGTCAACATCATCAACACGTCTCTGGAATTTGCCACTGTCCATTTCATCTTCAAAACTGCCTCTGTCACTCCCATACTCAAAAAGCCAGGTTCAGACATGGAGGATTTAAGCAACTACCGGCCGATCTCCAATCTCCCTTTCATAAGTAAGATCCTGGAAAGAGTGGTTGCTGCCCAACTTCACCAACATCTCTTTGCAGCTGACTCCGGCCACATTTGCATCCTCATCCTTCTTGGCCTGTCTGCAGCATTTGACACAATTTCCCACTCCAGCCTTCTCACCCATCTATCAGACCACTTAGGAGTCACTCCTGGTTTCAATCCTACCTCTCCAACAGAAAACAGTTAATTTTCCTCAGTCAATCCAGCTCCCCCTCAGCCCCTGTCAACCAAGGTGTGCCTCAAGGCTCTCTGCTTGGCGCCCTCCTCTTCACCATTTACATGCTCCCCCTTGGTCAGATCATCCACAACCATAGTTTAAACTTCCACTCCTACACTGACGACACACAGCTTTACCTCAGCACCAAGCCTTCCACTCACCTCCCCCCTCAGTCTCTTGTCTCTTGTCTCTTGTCTCTTGCAGGCAGTTGCCTGCATGACATACAAACATGGATGACCTCAAACTTCCTCAGACTCCATAATAACAAAACTGAGCTCTTGGTTGTGGTCCCTAAGGCTCTATTCTGGAAGGTAGGTGATTTCATCCTGGACGTGGCTGGTACGCCCATCTTCCCATCCTCCAAGGTCCGCAACCTTGGCGTCATCATGGACTCCACCCTGTCATTCCAGTCACACATCAAATCCATCACCAAATCAGCATGTTACCACCTCCAGAACATCTCACGACTCCGGCCATTACTCCCTGACCCCGTCGCAGAAACCCTCATTCACGCCTTCATAACCTCCTGTCTGGACTATTGCAATGTAGTCCTGTTGAGAGTTTCCAGCAAAAGCCTGGACAGGCTTCAGCTTGTCCAAAATTCGGCACATCACCCCTACCCTCACTTCCCTTCACTGGCTCCCCATTAAGCCCCATATAACCTACAAACTCCTCCTTCTCACATTCAAATCCCTCCATGGCCTTGCCCCCTTGTACCCATCTGACCTTCTCACCCACACTCCATCCTGGACACTTTGTTCCTCTGACACCGGTCTGCTCTTCATCCCCCACACCAGGCTGTGTACCTTTGGTGATCGTGCCTTCAGTATAGGAGCCCCCACCCTCTGGAATTCTCTCCCTCCATTTATCAGGAATGCATCTGACCAAGACAGTTTTAAACACCATCTCAAACACCATTTGTTCATCAAGACCTATGGCCTCAGCTGATTCTCTCTCACCTTTTATTTTCACCTTCCTCCCTACAGTCTGTCTGTTTTCTAGTATTTATGCTGTTTTGTAAAGCGTCCTATGGTTTTTTTGAAAGGCGCTATATAAATCGAATTTATTATTATTATTATTAGGGGACAGGATGAGGAGCTCAACTATCCGGGAGGGACTCTGAGTAGAGCCACTGCTTCTTCATATCGAAAGGAGCCAGTTGAGGTGGTTCAGGCATCTGGTGAGGATTGTCATTAATATTTCTTTTAAGAAGAAGGAGTTGCACAGGGTGACACAAGAGTCGTGAGGGAGAATGCTTGGAAGGTACTGGGTGTGGCATCTGGACAGAGGAAGGAAGAATAAGAGACTTGGTGGTCGAATGAAGATGTTCAGGAAAGTATAAGGAGAAAGAGGTTGGCGAAAAATAATTGGGATAGTTGGAAAGATGAGGAAAGTAGACAGGAGTACAAGGAGATGCGGCGTAAGGTGAAAACAGAAGAGGCAAAGGCTAAGGAAAGGGCATATAGCGAGCTGTACATGAACTTGAACACTAAAGAAGGACAAAAGGACTTGTTCAGATTGGCCAGACAGAGGGACTGTGCTGGAAAGGATGTGCAGCAGCTTAGGGTGAGAAAGGATGCAGATGTTAATGTGCTGACAAGTGAGCAGAGTGTGTTGAGAATATGGAGGGAGCATTTTGAGGAGCTGATGAATGAAGACAATGAGAGAGAGAAGGCTGGATGATGTGGAGAGCGTAAATCAGGAAGTGTAACGGATTAGATGGGATGAAGTGAGGACAGCTATGCAGTTGATTAAGAGTGGAAAAGCAGTTGGTCCAGATGACATACCAGTGGAGGCATGGGAATGTTTTGGAGAGATGGCAGTGGAGTTTTTACCCACATTGGTGAATGAAATCTTGAAAAGTGAAAGGATGCTTGAGGAGTGGAGAAGTGTACTGTTCCAATTTTTAAGAAAAAGCATGATGTGCAGAGCTGCATTAACTGCAGAGGCATAAAGTTGATCAGCCATAGTTTGAAGTTAATGGAAAGATTAGTGGAAACTAGGCTTAGGAAAGAGGTTAAGATCTGCAAGCAGTAATATGGTTTCATGCTGAAAAAGCGCACTACAGATGCAATGTTTTCTCTGACAGTGCTGATAGAGAAGTACAGAAAAGGTCAGAAAGGGTTGCATTGTATGTTTGTGGATTTATGGAAACTTGTGACAGGGTGCCAAGAGAAGAGTTGTGGTGGTGATGAGATTCCTCACAAGGCGCTTCATCGGAGACTAAAAGAGGAACGCTGGTAATTTGTATTCAAGAGGAAGTATGAGGAAGTCTGGAGTGGCAGAGAAGTATGTGAGGGTGGTGCAGGATATGTACAAGGACAGTGTGACAGTGGTGCTATGCAAGGTAGGAATGACATATGCTTTCAAGGTGGAGGTGGGATTACATCAAAGGTTGGCTCTGAGCCCTTTCTTGTTTGCAATGGTAATGGACACGTTGACGGACAAGAGCAGACAAGAGTTTCTATGGACATTGTGATCTGTAGTGAGAGTAGAGAACAGGTTGGGACTAGCCTGGAGAGGTGAAGATATTCTCTGAAGAGAAGGGGAATGAAAGTCAGTTGGAGCAAGACTGAGTACATGTGTGTAAATGAGTGGTGGGCACAGTGGAATAGTGAGCTTGCAAGGAGTAAAGGTGGTGAAGGTAGATGAGTTGGGGTCAACTATCCAAAATGCTGGAGAGTGTGGTGGAGAGGTGAAGAAGAGAGTGCAGACAGAGTGGAGTGGGTGGAGAAAGGTGGCACGAGTGATTTGTGATATTCATAAGTTCATCCGGGAGGCGGACGAAGAGGTCCAATCTCTGGCTGACACCAACTATATTTACTCGGAGATTTCAACACTGGTATGACTCATCTTGGGGCTCTGACTTAGTACAATGTTTTCAGGACCTCGGACTTCAACAGTTTATAACTGAGCCCACACGGGCCCTGACTCCTCATCTTCAACTATTGATTTAATTTTTGCATCACACTCTGCTTATATTACGGACTCTGGTGTTCAGACCCTTGGTATTTCTGTTCACGACCTTGTATATTGCACCAGGAAGCTTCCAAAGGTTAAATGTCAATCCAAAAATGTTACATTTAGAAGCTGGAAGCGGTTTAATGGCAGTGATTTTTGTTCTGCTTGTCTACAATTTCCTTTTAATAATCTCTTTGTATCAAGCTCAGTTGACAAGGCCTGGTCAATTTTCAAATCCTTTGTGACTCATTTAACCAGTTTGCTCCTGTCAGTGTCGAGTTAAGGGACGCAACCTGCCCTGGCTTTCCAATGAGCTGAGAGAGCAGATGTACTTTTGAGATTCATTTACATGGTGTGCAGACAGAACAGGCTCACTTGACATCGACCATAAATACTGTATCCAACAAAACAAAACACGAGATCTGTTTTGGTCTGCTCAGAGAAATTATTATAACACCATCATCGCCAATGAAAAAGACTCCAAGAAACTTGTCAAATAAGATCTCTCCTGTGATTCAAAGCCTGAGGGTGGTGGATAAGGAACGTAAACATCCAGCTCATATGGCTAATGCTTTTAATCATTTCTTTGCCATTGTAGGCACTGAGCTGGCCAAGAAGTTCAAGTCACAACCCAACCTTCATATCATGACTATGTGCTGATCGTTTCAGATTCAAACCCATTAGGGCACATGAGGTTTGTAACCTGCTTAAAAGGTTGGATCCTACCAAGACTCAAGGAGCGAATGGTATACTGACCCAAATTCTAAAGATAGGGGCAAAAAGCTTGCCAGTTGCCACAATCTTTAACTATTCCCTTATGATGGGTGCTATTCCTGCTGAGTGGAAATTTGTGCTTTGTCACACCAATCTTCAAAGATGGAGATCCGCACAACACCTCAAACTATAGACCCATTTCAGTAATTCCAGTCTTCATGAAGGTCTTTGAGGCAACACGGTGGCTCAGTGGTTAGCACTCTTGCCCCTCAGCTAGAAAGGCCCAGGTTTGCTTCTGACCTGGTTCTTTCTGTGTGGAGTTTGCATGTTCTCCCTGTGTTTGTGTGGGTTCCCTCCGGGTGCTCTAACTTCCTCCCACTTCCAAAGACATGCAGGTTTGGTCAATGGTGACTCTAAATTGAATGTAGCTGTAAGTGAGAGTGAATGCGTTTGTCTGTCTACATGTGGCCATGCAATGGACAGGCCACCAGTCCAGGGTGTATCCTGCCTCTCTCCCAATGACCATTGGGATAGGCTCCAGCACCCCCCATGACCATTAATTGGAGTAAGTGGGCATAGAAAATTAATGAATGAATGAAGGTCTTTGAGCATTTGGTTCACGATCAATTCTTATCTCACTTGAATGATTATAAGTTACTCAACCCTTTTCAGTCAGGTTTCCGTTTGGGGTACTCAACAACTACTGCCCTAGTGGTTGATTTTTAAGATTGTGGGGATTTTAACGAGCGGCTCGCCTACGGAGGTTTATCAGAACCACAGACAGCGGCTGCAGCTTAATAACACATGAATAAACAGTAATTTAGACGCATAAAGCAACCAGACTCGCTAAGAACCCCACATAGTAAAGTTAGCTGTGTTTTAGTAAGTTAGACTGCGGGCTATTAATATATATAATTAAAAGGCACAGCCACGATTGATTTGACCCATCCAGAACTGGAATTCTCTCGTCGCGATGTCTCAGTTGTCACGTATAAATATTGTCCGAGTGTTGCATGACACTCACGCAAGTGTCTGGCAACATTCCCAGTGCCATTCATCCATTCATTCATGTGTTCATTCATGGCGCATGAATGTCGCTCGTGACTCCAGCACATGCGGGGCATCATCCAGCGAATGACACCCACCATTTGCTCGACATCCAGGCGCATTTTTGGGCCGAATATCGCTGAGAGGTCCCACACATGACGAGCGAATGCCACGTGTGTGTCGAGAGTCATGCACGGGCCATCCGCTATTGTGACGTTGTTCCACTTCAGTGTGACTGCAGGTGCGATCTGGCCAAAATTCACCTATTTCCTCGCAATTTCGCGGCTCCATCACACTGTATTGGAGAAAATTCACATACGTCGGCATATGTTTCTGCTATTCATCACTGTGTGACGTATAACAGAAACTGATGCGTAGCGTCTAAAAAAAAAATGGCAGAGTCCGAACACGCTGGAACACGCCCAACTTTGCATGCAAATTCTGTTGAGGACACGTATAGCTGTCGTATTCATAACGAATGGAACGGATACAGATCGCATGTCTGGCAGATTTATAGCGTTTGGTTCACTTCTATATAAAATAATCAGAGTG
>OMMV01219484.1:0-12353 GCA_900302635.1 Chatrabus melanurus | reverse complement strand
ATTGAAAAAGTTTGATGCTAAATGACACAGGTTATGATTTACCATGCTTAATACATCTCAAAGTGTAAAAACATTACCATTGGATTTCTCATCCTCAAAAACCTAAGACAAGAGGTGCTGCATGATGGTTTTTGACAGTTATTAACGAAGTTAGCATATTGGTTGGCTTACGGTGGCCATCTTGGACGCCATCTTGAATTACGAAGTTTGCCCAACGGTACTCCAGTGGTACTCGTTGGTTTCTGAAAATACACCATTCAAGGGATCAAAAACACATCAAAATCTCACATGGGTCGTTCCGTGCAAAGTTGGGTCCATTTTTGCCAGATTTCCTCCAGACTATAAAGACCATGACAGAGACTATAGTTTGTAGACCCTTCTGCTTTAAAATGTATTTTGTCGTCAATCGGAATGCCTCTTGTAGTCACTAATATCGAGGCACTCTATACAGTTACTGCATTAATTAAGCCTACGTGCTCTATAAGATCTGCACCTTTTGCTTTAAGTACAACGATATGAGCAGGTCCTGAAACGTTAATCGTACTTAGCTGTAAGAAAAGCAAATGGGTATTTTGGGTACAAGTTACACGATGTCACGAAGTTCTCTGATCATTTTCTGGATTGAAACAAGGCTGTTTTTACGTTTAGGTCCATAAGTATTTGGACAGTGACATGATTTTTGTCATCTTACCACCACAATGGAGTTGAAATGAAAATAAAAAATATATATATCAAGATGTACTTATTTAGACTTTCAGCTTTAATTCAAGGGGTTTAACAAAAAAAATATTGCATGTCATGGAGTGGCACAGAAGGGTTTTCGTAAAAACAAGACGTGAAATTTCCACTAGTTTGCCGTAAGGAATATGAGAGACTCGAGCCTGGATTTGAAATCCTTCTGTGTTCTACTCCACCATGAAGCTGGTGATGCAACAGAGAAAAGTGGCACTATGCACAGTTTCTCCAGTCACAGCCACAGAAGCCAAAATCTCCAGAGTTATGTCTTCAATTCAATTCAATTCACTTTATTTATATAGCGCCAAATCACAACATAGTCGCCCCAAGGCGCTTCACAAGGGTAAGGTCTAACCTTACCCACCCCCTGAGCAAGCACAATAGCAACAGTGGTAAGGAAAAACTCCTTGTCTTGGTGGCTTCCCTCACTAGACTCCTTGCACAACCACTCAGTTTTTGAGAACTGCCTGCTCCAGGCAGATGTACCATACTGTTAGCATTTCTTAATGACTGATGTAATCTGAAATGATGACTGTTGACAATAATCCTTATCTTTAGTTTGCGTATAAAAATGGCTTAATTCCTAAATGGTTAATATTTTTGTTAAACCCCTTGAATTAAAGCTGAAAGTCTACATTTACAAGCACATATTGGTTGTAGTGTAAACTATTATTGAACTCCTTTGTGGTGGTGTAAAGAGGCAAAATTACAAAAACCTGATGGTATGTGGATGGATTGTCGAGTGAATTTTATCCCTCAGCAAGCTGTCTGGACCAGATGTCCACTAGACTAGATTTGAGCCTGTCAGAAGTGGTTTAGTCGCAGTCATACGTACTGCCCCACCCAGCCCTGTCAGTCTGGTGGTTTAAAATTGGGAAGGGGGGAAAAAAAAAAGGTTTGAAGCATATTTGAGGTTGCATTCTGCCAATCTTAGCAATATAGGTATGACTCAAACGTGAGAGACATGAACTTGCGGTGAGAAAATTTCCTCTTATTTACAAATAAAAATGCTCTGGTTTTCTTTTGGTGCTTCTCGTCAATTTCAGTTTTTATCTATACCGCGCCAAATCATAACAGAAACTCACCTCAAGGTGCTATACACGAGTAACGTCTAGACCTTACTAACCCCATGAGCAAGCACAATGGCGAGTCGACTGGTAAAGGCGCAGTCACACCTAGATGTTTGGGCCAATGTAGACGAACGTATTTGCAAACGGTGTCCGCTAGCCGCTGCTGTCCTCTGCCGTCCTCCGCCGATGAACGTTGACAGTGTCCAAAAATTTTCAACATGTTTAAAATTCCTCGCCATTTGCCGATGTACCACTGGCTACGTTGGAGACCGTTCGAGAAAGTTAGCCCCCCGTTAGCATCCGCTAGCCGAAGTTACTGGTGCGATTGTCTACACTGGCTAACGTTTGGGTGCTGCTTCGCCCTGCCTGCTCAGAATCACTGGACAGCGGTGTGTGGAACCCTTCTCCCGCACGTTGCCATGTTGGCAAAAAGTCCCGCCTTCGCTAGAATCATATTGTGGAATGCCGTGCTGTGTTTGAGGTTCGCTGCCAAACTCCAGTAACTTGAGTTTTGCTGGAGTAAACGTCATAGTGTGACTGCGCCTTAAGGGAAAAAACAAACTCCCGCAGTGTTTTGGATTATAGGAAGAAACCTCAAGCAGACCAGACTCAGTGGGGTGACCATCTTACCTATGGTCATTCTAATAAGACAAAACAAAAGGCACAACACAAGATCTACAGAACATGTAGTGACACAATTGTTGCAACTAAACAACCATATACAGTCCAGTGTTCAGACTGATGGCAACGAGGTGTCGATTAGAGCCCCAGTGAAATAGACTGCATTAGTAAGTGGGTGATTGTATTGATGCCAGATCAGTGAATGAGGCAAGCAATCTCCCACAGCTCACCCCCCTCCAGATGTACACATTCAGCCCCTCCCAGCGTGGCCCATCGTCCAGCAATATGAGTTTAGAAGTTCTGATGCGGACTGCACACATATCGATTGATGTTTCCAACCACTTAAGGATGAGATAACCACGAGTTCACTGCACACCAATTCAAAGCCCTTAATACTTTCAATACTGACATTCATTAGACTACCCAATGTAGATTCAAAGAGTAATGTTCAGTCACTCCCCAGCTGCTTACACTTGCACATGTCAATGGATGTGATGCATCCAAGAAGGAGATCCAACCATCTTAGTTGTCCAAACCAGGAACTGAACATCTGATGTCCTGCAACATATCGGTTGCAGGACATCTGCAACTATGCAAGTGCAGCAGACATGGTCACCCTGTCGCCGCCAGGAGGGGCTCGGATAGAGAACAGAACAGAAATCGATAAGAATGACCAATCCACCTTAACCTCAATTTGACATTTAATTAACACGCTAACATACTCGTCGGCAGGGGAGTCCTATATTCCGCCAACATCCCTCAAGAATTAGAGTTAAATGAGGCTTAATCCTTCCCCATGGGTAATGAAACTAACAGAAGTGAGAGACAAGTTAATGATGAAATGCAAGTAAGTTTAAGCTAATTATAAGTTAGAACAGATGAGTTTTTAGTCTGGATTTAAATGATTAAACAGAAGAGAAAGCTCTGTGACTTCTTTACCCTTGCAACACGGTAATCCTGCATTCTGAAAATGCAGGGTACAAGCCGGTACGTAAGGTTTTATAAGATCAACCAGATAAGAGGGCACTAGTCCATTTAAGGTTTTATATGTTAATAACAGAACCATAAAACGTGACCCTACAAGAACCCTACAAGACCCTACAAGAACAGGAAGCCAGTAAAATGACAGTAAAACTGGGATAATATGGTCAAACTTTCTTCTCCTGGTTGGAACTCTAGCAGCAGCATTCTGAATCAATTGAAGACTTCTGCAATTAGTCTGTGGCAAGCCAGAAAATAAGATATTCATTTTCTGAACCTACTCATTTCAATTAAGGGTCATGAGGGGTGCTGGACCCTATCCCACCAGTCCATCACAGGGCCACATATAGACAGACAAACACACTCACCCCTACAGTGAATTTAGTCACCAATTCACTTAATCTGCATGTCTTTGGAAGTGGGAGGAAGCCAGAGCACCAACAGGGAACCCACGCAAACTCCACACAGAAAGGAACAAGTCGGACACGAACCTGGGACCTTCTCGCTGTGAGGCAACAGTGCTAACCACTAAGCCACCGTGCCGCCCGAAAATATGATATTACCCTCTCTGGGTCCGGGTCGCGGTGGCAGCAAACCAAGCAGCTCAGCTCACGCTTCTCTATCCCCAAGATTTGTAGCTTTATTACTACGATGAATTACACTTGCATCTAATGACGATATTAACAGGTCGAAGTGGTGTGTGAGTGTGTCTTGCAGGAGTAACGACCATCATCTCAGTCTTCTCTGAATTTAGAAGAAATTACAGGACATCGTTTTTTTTTACTGAAGCCAGACAATCCTTTAAAATCCTAATATGAGAGAGATTATGTACATTTATGGGCATGTAAAGCTGAGTCTCATTGGCATAACGGTGAGCAGTAATCCCATAGTTTTGTAGTATCTGTCCGAGAGGCGCCATGTAAAGCGAGATTAACAAAGGCACCCTTCTCTACGTTTAAAAGGAACATTTCACATTCTTAAAGTCCCATAATTCTATGTCTTGTCTGTACACGTAGAAACTACCCTGCCATAAGCAAACCTTAGGTGTGAAACTGCTTGTTTTAGACCTGTTTGACATCATTTGTTCTATGTCACCTCAACTTAGCCAGTCTGTTCTGTGTCACATGCCCACAAGTCCTCCGGGGCAAGTCGTAGCAATGGGCCAAGACAGCCCATGCAGCATCTACGTATTCTATGTCTACGGTGGGGAAGATGCCCTTTCCAACAAAGAGAATGGGAGCGTGGCAAGTCGCATTTTCTTTCATTTAAAGTGACAGGCACAGAAAGAGACCGCTGCTTCGAGACCTGAAAATGGGGCACTTTTAAGAGGCATTGCCTCTTATTTTTTGGTTATAAGCTTTAATATAAATTTTTAAGACACTTGCTGACCTGTATTAACTTGCTGAAAATGTGTTTAATATGACCCCTTTAACAGTTTATTACATTGTAAGAGAAATTCAATCCATAATGATTTGGTTCAGTGTTTTTTTTTTTTTCAGCAACAGTTTAAGGCATAAAATTATTATAGTTTTGAGTTGTTTGTGCCAATTCAGTTCCATTTGATCATTTCAATTCATTAATTGTACTAAACAATTAGTCAAAATTGATCGGTATTGTAGATGACCTCTGCCAGCTGTCAAAAGGGGAAGTTAGTATTTAAAAAGCTGCCTAATGTATTTCGTAACACAATCACAATTTTTCAAGATTCTTGAAATTATATTTCAAAACTAATTTTACCACACCCATGGAGATTTGGCAATAAAATATAATCAGATTACAAACCATTATTGTTGTAAGCATGTGTCTCATTTCCTTCTGTCACTTTCTATATTTAATTTACAGCAAAAGAGGCGTGCTTTGCCTCCATTTAGCAAACAATTTGTAGTCACGGTTACATTGTTTTTCCTGTGTGGGATCATAGCTTGGGCACATTGCAATTAACTCTTGTCTCAGACAGGACGTGTGGTTAGTTGTTTTCTCCAAAGAGTTGTAACCATAAATGAAAAGAATGTTAAGCATTATAGGAACTTTTTTTTTTTTTGTTTATTTTGGAACAAATTTCACAACCATGTTTATTGAACACCAGCAACACTGCTACAAGCACAACCCCAAGTCAGAAAAAGTTGGGACGATATGGAAAATGCAAATAAAACCCCCCGCAGTGATCGTTAAATTTACTTCTGACTTCTATTTCATTGCAGACAGTATGAACCCAAGATATTTCATGTTTTGTGTGGTCAACTTAATTTCATTTGTAATATACATCCATTCCTTCATTTAAGGCCTGCAACACGTTCTAAAAAAAGTTGGGACTGGGGCAGTTTATTTTAAATATAAGGATTAAATCATACCTTTTACAGCCAGTTTTCTTCAGACTAGTCAGGGGATGGATACATGAACATTTCCAAGTCACCGAATATGTCTTGAACTTAATTTACATCAATCATTAAGAAATACAATCAGTATGATACTGTATGGTAAATCTGTGTCAAGTAGGCAGTTCTCAAAAACTGAGTGACCATGCTGGAAGGAGATTAGTGATGGAAGCCACCAAGACACCGAAACTGGGAATGGTGCAACATTTGTCTGTTGCATCACCATTCACAGCTTCATGTTGGAGTGGATTAGAGAAGGATTGTAAAACACGAAAATAGATCAAATCTAGGCTCGGCTTTCCCATGTGCCTTCTGGCAAACTGCAGCTGAAATTTTGCATGTTCTTTTTTTTTTTTAGAAAATGCTCCTCTATACCACTTCCTCATGAAGCTGTATAACTGGTGATGCAACAGACAAACGTTGCACTATGCACAGTCCCTCCAACCACAACCACAGAAGTCCATAACTCCTTCAGGGTTGTCTGTGTGTCTTGGTGGCTTCCCTCACTAGTCTCCTTCCAGCATGGTCACTCCGTTTTTGAGAACTGCCTACTTGACACATATTTACCATACAGTACCATGCTGTTTCTTAATGACTGATGTAAATGAAGTCCAAGACATATTCAATGACTTGGAAATGTTCATGTATCCATCCCCTGACTTGTCTCAAGAAAACTGGCTGTAAAAGTGATGATTTAATCCTTATATTTAGAATGAATTGCCCCTGTCCCAAACTTTTTTGGAATGTGTTGCAGACCTGAAATGCAGGAATGGAAGTATAATAACAAATGAAGTTGACCACACAAAGCATGAAATATCTTGGGTTCATACTGTCTGCAATGAAATAGAAATCAAAGTAAATTTAATGATCACTGCGGGGGGTTTTATTTGCATTTTCCATATCGTCCCAACTTTTTCTGATTTGGGGTTGTATTACGGCTTTGTTAGATATCAAGGAAGATCATTTTTACAACAATAAGTGTTGAAATTGTATAGTAACTACTACCACAGCTTCATAAGAAACAGGAAGTTGGCAATCTGGTTTTTAAAATTGCTTCCTGTGATGTAAACAACTCTTGTTGCACATTTTGGGGCATGATAATGTAAGAAGGCGCGGCCATGCTGTCACGGTGTGAAATATGTGTTGTGTTTTTGTCTGCACATTCTTCGAAAGGTTTATTATGTGGTTTTTCAGGCAAGTTGTGTAGAGATGATGAGAGTATATTAAAGAGCTACATCATTGACAGAGGGACGCAAGCAGTATTATACCGGACCAGTCTGGAAGGAAGAACTTTTCAGCAACGCTTAGAAAGATTCAAAACATATTTTAACCCTGGAAAAGTTCAACATGCTCCTTTGGATTGAAGAAGCTTATTATTTGTAATAGAAACCTGAACAATGGAATATAGAATGGAGTTTTTGGTGTTTGTGGTCTTTCTGACCACAGCTACATCTCTTGTCCAGACCAGACAGGATTTCACAGATGCTGTGGTAAGAAACTGCTCACTGGAGATACAGAAAGGTGTAAACATTTGAATAGTAAATTATCTTTGGAAGTTTGCCCTACAAATTGGACAACCAAAAATTAATCAAAGCCAAAGTTTAACTTTGGAAGCGGTGCTTGTTAAACAGTGTTAATTTTTTCTTTGCGTAATATTAACACAATTTGTGACTCTTAAAATGGTCTTCAATGTGTTTTATCGTGATTATAGAGAATTCACCAGGAATTCTCATTTTGGACAAAAAAAAAGGAGGTAGGGAGGTCGAGCCTTTGCTTATCATGCCTCAACCTTATGGAAGAGTCTGCTTTTCGAAATTAGACGGTCAAATTCGATTGAAACATTCAAATTTAGACTAAAGATGTACCTCTTTCATGCCATTTACAATTAGTGGATGTCTATATGTACTAATCTGAATTTAGTATGCTTTTACTTATTTGTAGTACTGAACTGTTGTCTGTCTGCTCAATTACCTTTTTATTTGGATTCCATTAGCTTGTGGCTGATTGGACAGATATTTTGCATTGAGAATAATGCCATGGGTTAAATTTTTAAAAATTTGTTCTCACTATGATGTTTTATTTATATACAGGTGCATCTCAAGAAATTACAATATTGTGAAAAAGCTCAGTATTTTTTGTTAGTTATTTCAGAAAGAACATTTTATATAGACTCATTTCATATGAACTAAAATGTTTCAAGCATTTTTTTTTTAATTTTAATGTTGATAATTATGGCCTACAGGTTTAAAAAAAGAAGAAGAAGAAAAAACGTATCCCAAAATATTACAATATTTCACAAGATCAATTCAAAAAAGGATTTATAATGCAGAAATATCAAACTTCTGAAAAGTATACTCATTTATGCACTCAGTACTTGGTTGGGGCTCCTTTTGTACGCATTACTGCATCAATAAGGCGTGGTATGGAGGCGATCAGCCTCTTAGTCAGGTGGCTTAGGGCAAAAATGTTTGCACGCTGGACATATTCATCAAAATTGGTATGTGGGACCCTTAGGGGGTACCTATTGAATTTTTAATAGGACCTCCTCTCAACACCCCCTCCTCCTATTGATCTACCGATATATATCAGTAAGATCCTTGATATTGGTCCAAATATAGCAATCTTAGTGTCCAAATGTAGGCTTTCAAGGTCAAGGAATTCAAAGAGACACAATACAATATAATACAATACAAATGAAAGTAAGTATGATTCTGGCAGGTGATGGACAGCAACTTTACCGTATTGTATGAGTATTGTAACTGCAACCGTCCTTAAGAAATGTAAGAATGATCTCATTGATGAACATATCCAGCTACTGTAACTATGATGTTTTGATAATTCATTATAAATGTAAATAGCATCACATTATGTTTATTTTATGTCCATATTTTCCATATGACATACAGTTTGTTTCAAGTTTTTTGTCAGTTTCTTGTGGAATAAATTAATTTCCCCAAATAGCTCTTGTGTACTATTTATATTACCAGAGTTTACGTATCAATGCTGTCAGAATCAGGCTGTATTTGAAAATTTTGTTACAATAATGGTGGGCATTTTGAATTATTCACATGTATACTTGCTTATATCATACTCCATTTTAGTTCTACACCATTCTGCTATATCTCATTGAATTCCTTGACCTTGAAAACCTACATTTAGACACCAAGATTGTTATATTTGGACCAATATCAAGGATTTTACGGTACATATTGGTTCGATGGTGGCCATTTTGGATTTTTGCCAAAATTTCAGAAAGTGGGGGGTGTTGAGAAGGGGTCCTATTAAAAATTCAATAGCTACCCCCTAAGGGTCCCACATACCAATTTTGGTGAACATGTCCGCTCTGTAAATGTAATGTGAATTTTGGGGCTTAAGCCACCTGACTATGTGGCACTGCTGAGGTCGTTATGGAAGCCCAGGTTGCTTTGATATTTGCCTTCAGCTCATCTGTCTCGTTTCCACATCCTGAACATTCAAGTTTTACATTGCATTTTGAGTAATCACATTAAAAACAAACATCTGAACATGACAATATAATTCATAGTCAATGTTGCAGACCTCATGTTTTTTTTTTATGGTATACAGCCTACAGTTCAGCACATGTAAAATATTTCTTTTTTTTCATGGTTTGTTCGTTTTTTAACAAACCTTGTCTTTACATTAAGGGCACAATGAGTGTTTTCAGTTCTTAACCATTATCATTGTGGCATTGCTCACTGAATTAAAATTGTTAGTGGGTTAAAAATTATCTTGTGGTGATTTTGGATTTTCAAAGTTGTGAAAAGTGTTTTAATAGGAGAAAACTTTGCAGTTTGAACTTTAAAAAAAACCCAATCAATCAGCACTTTGGAGATGGAACCTCTCCATGAAAATCAAATGACAATGGTTATTGAGAAAGATTACACACTCAAAAATGTTCTGTCTGTCTTTAGGTGTATTTAAGGAAGTATGGCTATCTGAACATTCCACTGGACAACAAAGATCAAAATTATCCACCCGAGGAAATAAACGAAGCCGTAAGGTGATTCCAAGTTGCTCAACATTTTGCCCCTTTGTCTTCATATGGCTCATATTATAGCTGTGTGTTAAACGTTGTAAAATCAGTATGCCATCATATTTTGTCTTTTTTTTATGGCAGAATTTTTCAGAAAGCAACTAACCTTCAAATTTCAGGAAAACTTGATTCAGCCACCCTGACAATGATGAACAAACCTCGGTGTGGTGTTGAGGATTCTTTCAATGACAAATCTCTCAAATATCGAGTCATAGGTGGGTCATTGTATTCAAATGGCACATTCTAAAACAATACAGGTTTGAAAATATAATGTGTTTATTTTGGATTTTTCTTGTCTTAAATTGACTAGGTTACTGGCGTAAGAAGATCCTGACTTACCGCATCTATAACTACACTCCTCATTTGGGGTGGTCAAAGACTCGCATGGTCATCCAGAACGCGTTTAAGTACTGGAGCAATGTGTCACCCTTAAGGTTCAGGGAGATGCAGCAAGGAAGAGCGGACATCAAAATCTCCTTTCACAGAAAAGATAGGAGCTGCCCAGTGCCATTTGATGGGCGAGGTGTGAATCTTTTTTTAAGTGAAAGATGACGTGAAATTGAAAATTTGAAATGTGCAACACATCTCAAATGTTCACAGTCCTCTTCACTCAACATGTGATTTTGCCTTACTTTTAGGTCATGTATTAGCACACGCTGATGCCCCTGAGTCAGGCATTGTGCATTTTGATGAAGATGAACTTTGGACTGAAGGGAAGAACTACGGCTCCAACCTGAGGATCGTGGCAGCTCATGAGATCGGCCATGCCCTCGGCCTTGGCCACTCACAGTACTACAATGCACTGATGGGACCTGTATACAATGGATACCACTCCAACTTCAAGCTGCATCCAGATGACATACGAGGCATTCAGGCGTTATATGGTAACCTCAGAATAATCTCATGGGGGGGTTGAAGTACATGTTATGCATTATGTTTTGAATATGTGTCTCATTTCAGGGAAGCCAGAGGAGAATCCTCCATCCAGAAACCCAAAGCAGCCAGTGCCAGATCCTTGCAAAGCCACTTTGGATGCTGTGATGTTAGGTATATAAGCACTCATGCTGTCGGCCTGCCTTCATGAAGTACAGAGAATAATACCTTCCCCTATGGTTTGGTTAAAATTTGTTTCAGAAATACAACTCTGTAGGACAAAGGACACCAGGGTGTTTATGGCAGTATATCGCAAAAACAGTAAAAGCTATTTACATACCATGAAATGCAGACTAAAATGTGGTATCTTTGCAGGAGAACAAAGGTCTTTAGGTTTCTAGTGCTCTTTGTTTTACTGTATGGCTGTGAGTCTTGGGCTTACCAGTGACATAAGGTGACAACTGGATGTCTTTGGTACTAGGTCTCTCCGGAGAATCCTTGGGTACCACTGGAATGACTTTGTGTCACATGAGTGGTTACTTAGGGGAGACTCAGATGAGGTGTACTATTTGCATTGTGAGGGAACATCAGCTGTGACACTACAGCCATGTGACATACCTCTCTGGGCATGATGCAGCATGCATGTGCCTCAGTGCTGAGGACCCCAGCAACTGGAAAAGGCCAAGGGGACACCCCACGTATCACCTGGCTCCGGCAGATAGACGGCTACTTTCAGGAGGTGGGAATGGACTGGTGGTTTGCCCGGGTTATTTCCAACAGTACCCAGGGTGGTTCTGTAGTGTGGTGGATACAAGACCTCACTGCACAGCCTCACCCAGAAACAAGGGGAATAACTAAGATGTTTGAGTATGACAATATACAAGGATAAACCTGTGGTATGCACTGGCTCAGGGCGGGCTGAGGGGAAGCTGTGCGGCAAATTTTGTGGGTGACCAACCAACAGGGGAAAAAGGAGTTATTTTAATCCCACTAACTTTTAGGATTCTGATGGTACCAGGATGGAAATTAAGTACAAGGACCCAAAATACTTGGGCCTTCATTCTCCTGCAAAGACATCAGTATCACCAAACACCTCTCTCCAGCGACCTCATGACTCCATAAGCTCTTCCCAGGCAGCTCCTAATTTCAAAGGCCAAGGACCCAGAGACATGAATGTCCTTGGGAATGCTGCTGTGAAAATTTGCTACAAAAGTTCAATACTTTCACCACATACAGATACACTCCTGATGGCCGAGTCCAGGAAGTCATTTAAAGCCTGGATCTTAAGGCCTCGTTATGCTTCTGCGTCAAAGCTACGCGGTGGCCCCGCCGTAGCTTTGACGCCGTCGTGCACCTTTCGAAGTTCTGCGTCGCGTTGGTCCGTGTCGCTGTGCAATTCACCGCCAGAACTGAAGGTGGCGCAAACTTGTTGATCGTTTGTTTACCTTCTGGCTTTGTTCCTGCTCTGATCAATCGTGACCAAGAGAAATAAATAAATAAAAAAGAGCGGTGTTGCAGTTGAAGATGATCAATATTGAACAGCAAATGCTTTTATTGAAAATGTGGCGGCGAAAATGAAAACGGAGACACGTGTGGAGGTCGTCTGTACGTCCACTGAACGAATCGAGGCGGAGGACGGGCGAA
>OMMV01219482.1:0-13922 GCA_900302635.1 Chatrabus melanurus | reverse complement strand
AATATTGGAGTTCTACATGGTAAACTAAGGCAAATCAAAAGATTTGGGAAGCCATATTGGATTTATGCAAAGAAATTAAAATGTTCATATTAAGTCTGATATATTCTAACAGGTTCTCCATGCCCCCAAACATACATTTTAAACTTTAAAATGAGTAAAATATCTGGATTTATGCTTGTGATATTGCCAAAATAGGTCTTTTCGAAAATTCTAGCAGCCATATTGCATTTATGCAAATTATGCATATTTTCCCAAGTTGCATTTGGGTGCATTTTTAATATGTTGTGCTAGAGACCTTTTTGAAATGCATTATGAAGAAAAATATTCTGTTGCAATTTGTGGTGGGTCAAGCTGGCAAATCTCATAGATTGACCAGACTATTGGTCCCCCGGCACCGGACTGTGGCTGCCCACTTCTCCTAGTGGTTGGATTGTGTCTAACTGTAATTGGGATGGGTTAAATGCATGTATGTACAATGACAATAAAGGCCCTTTTGTCTTCTTCTTCTTCTTTCAATATCTTGGGTTCATACTGTCTGCAATGAAATAGAAGTCAAAGCTGTATGTTTTTTTTATTTGCATTTTCCATACGTCCCAACTTTTTCTGATTTGGGGTTGTCGTTGCTCAATGAAGCCTAGACACAAGCCCTGGAACATACTCTGTCTTTGCAAATGGAACATGAAACGGTCGGCCTTCAAAGCTTGCTCCTGCTTCAGTCAACACTTGAAAGAGTAGCAGGAGCAGCTAATGTGGCTTGGCATGTGAAGAAAAAAAACTAACTTGTAAACAACAGTATAGCGAGCTTCAAAGTGAAGGTAGAACCCTGGTGTTTCTGAGCTCCTCAACCATCGTGCATGGATGGAAGGGAGTCTGATGACAGCGTGCTCAAGCCTCCCAAAAAATTAAATACCCCACTTCTGGTTGAAAATTCCTAGTGGTCAACTTATGTCAGTTTTTGCTGAGATTTCTCGTACTACTGCATTGAGAGAGCAAACAAGCTCTTCCGACAGACACACTGACTGCAGCTCTGTGCCATAAAATGTATTTTATTGCAGCTCTGACTCATTACAAGATTGATTTGTTAATGTACCAGGCAAATATGCTTCTACATTGAGTAGAAAATGGCAAAGTGCCTTTTTTTTCCCCCCCTGTCAAGTATTTTATTTAAATGCCGTTTAAATATTTGTGATATATTATGATACTTATTCAATTGTATTTTGAAAACCACAGTTCATTTTGCTGTGACACCTCGAAAAAAACTGCTGCAAGTTCTATTTTTTTTTTAATGTGTCCTACATGGACACTTTATTTTTATTTTTTAAACCCCTTGTCTGTCTATATCACTCTCGTATGAGTCACAGCCAGCTCATACCATTAAGAATATATACCATTTTTAATATGGCAGCAGCGATTTGCTGCCCCTTTTATTTTCCCATAAATTAAAGGGGTGACACACAAAACCACCATTAAACAAACTGTAACAATGACAATGACCGTGAAAAGTGTCGACTAAGACAGTGCTTGGAACAACAATGAAGACGCCAACGAGGAAAAAAGAGAAGGAGAGCGATAGGACAAACAGACAGAAGACAGACCATACATGATAGAGGAGATGACCAGGCTGTGCAGCAGTAATCACATTGATATCATATGTGAAGGCGTGTGTTACATGACTGGACATGTATGACTCTACATACATGTCTACATGAATCATTGTAGAGCGCCGCACTACAGCCACATAGCCCCAAAACCCAGATGGAGCTCCACAGCCACAGCAATCACCAGAGAGCCCAGAGCAGCCCTGTGAGAGAAGACGTGCAGGAATAGGACCAGTACCTCGCACCACCTGAAGGCGGGAAGCAGCCACGGGTACTGCAGACCAGCCACCCAACAAAAGAGTGCACCTAAACTCAGCACACGTGGGAATGTAACAAATTGTTACATTCTGAAAGTAAGTCTAAATCAACTTGGTTATAAATGTACATGCAGTACACTTCATATATTAGGTGTGATATATTCCTAATAAAGGTATAGCTTATCTTACAATCATTTATTTACTTGCGTAGCACTTACAAACGATACACAGTGTCACGTTTCTGCTTTGTCCATTTGACATTCTCTTCCCTTGTGTGTTTCTGTAGCTTTCTTCCTGTGTTTCCCCTCAGCTGTTTCTCATTACCCTGATTACTCCTCAGTGCATTTAAGCCTCTTTGTCCATATCTCCTCTGCCAGATTGTCTTGTGTGCTATGCCGAGCTTTCCAGTGTCCTCTGTGTTCTTTTGCCTTCTTGTTGCCAACCTTTGCTGCCTGACCCTGGTTTTGTCTTTTAGCCTGCTCCCTTGGACTCTGGTGCCTGTTATACTAGTTCTGTGTTTTGACCTGTTGAACATATCTGCTTCAATGTTTTGCCCTTCACGGGTTGTTCAATGTTCCACACATGGAACATTGAACAATCTTCACTAAATTTCAGATTCGAACCTGATTAAAGCAGGTCCTGTGGACACAGTAAACAGTTGAGTACCCCAACAGTGGTTCTAGAATGTCTGTAAGGACCCATACTAAATAATCAATAACTCGGAATCATGATTGATTGATTTAAATGCTGCGATCTTTCATGAGGTGAAAGAGGGAATGCTCCTCGTTGAACGGAGCATTCCCTCTTTTACCTCATGAGAATATTCTCACCATTGCACTCATAAACATTCATTATTCACCATTTGAAGCCAAGCACTAATCAGTCAATTGGCTGCAGTTGTGTGGAACAACAGGTGCAAACAATCAGAGAGCAGGCCGAGGCAGACCACAGCATTAACATAAGAATTGCTCAACATCTCACCTGAATATTTAAATTTCCTAAGCACTTTAGAATCTCTTAGCATCTTTTTTTTTTTTTTTTATCTCAATCAGCTTTTTTGACAACATCAACAAGCTTCTGGCAAAAGCTCTGGTTGAATATTGACAATGCTTCTTGGAAGAATTAACATAGTTGCCGGTTTTCTAGTGCATGCGTCTCTTTCCAATGTAGTCCATGTTTTCTCAGTAGGGTTGAGGTCAAGTCTTTGGGAAGGCCATTCTAAAACTGGGCTGCCCCCCGGATGCTCGGGGTCACCACAACGGATCGGGTACGAATCCACATTGGGATTTGGCACAAGTTTACGCTAGATGTCCTTATTTTAGTGAATCCAAAACAATTTTTAACGTGTTTTGAATCATTGTCATGTTGGCTCGCCCAGTTGCATCCAAGCTGACTGTTTGATATTGTGATGAAGAATTCTGAGGGAATCATCTGTCTCTATTGATTCCATTGACTTTCTATCTTTGCGGCTCCTGAACACAGATTTCTCACACTTGACCCCGATGCTCTCGTCTACCAGGTTAGCCAAAGGGGAATCCTCACTAGCAGGAACATGTTTTCAAGCTGGATTTCACAGTGCACTATATATCTCCCCACCATTTTTGACCTTGTCCAGAGGTAACAGGTGCATTTGAGCATTAAGAACCCTCACCTGCAAGCCAGAACTGTTACAATCACCTGCCAACAACACCAATTGTAACCGAGTGACATATCTTTGTGGCTCTGGTGGGGTTTGAACCCAGACTTCTCCCAATTAAGACCAATGCTTTACAAGGTTAGCCAAAGGGGAATCCCCACTAACCAAGCTAGTCGGAACATGTTTTCAATATGGAATTCACAATGCATTAACACCATGCTACACTTGTACCTTCACGCTTGACAGTGGGTTTAGCATTTTTTGGGTTGAATGCATCACCTTTCCTTCTCCAAACATACATCTGGTCTTTGTGGCCAAAAAGCTCAATCTTTGTTCCATCTGATGACCGAAGCTCTGTGTGATCAGTCACATTTGGAGGTATTAATTTTGGAGGAGGGGTTTCTTGTCTGACAAAGGCGATATAAAACCTATTTGAGTGTGGACAATGACAACTGTATTCCAGCAGCTCCCAGTTCATGGCAGACCTCTCTTGTTTTTGGGTGACTTCTGACCATCTGGATCTGCTTTCTCCTACCAGAAGGTGACAATTTGGTTTATCTTCCTCACCTTGGCAAAGAGACCACTGTTCTACAGTATGTACTTTGTGCTTGCAAACAATTGTCTGTACAAATGGTTTCGGGACCCAATGTGGAAATGGCTCCAGGTGACGTTCTGTTTCAGATGGAAAAGCGCTATATACAGTTGTGGTCAGAATTACTGGCATCCCTATATTTTATGTACACATTTTAAAATACGGTCAGAAATAAATGCAAATATTTAATCAAAATATTTTTGAAAATGTCCAAAGTTATTTGGCAACAACAACAAAACAAAATGCTTTCATAAAGGGAAACAAAAATTCCTGACAGAAAATGTATACTGGACATAGTTATTGGCACCCGTTGTTGAATTTACAGTAAATCATCACTTTTACAGCCAGTTTTCTTTAGACAAGTAGAGGGTGGACACGTGAACATTTCCAAGTCACTGAACATGTCTTGGACTTCATTTACATCAATTTCTAAGAAATACAAACACTATGGTAAACATGTCTGGAAGAGGCAGTTCTCAAAAACTGAGTGACCGTGCAAGGAGACTGGTGAGGGAAGCCACCAAGACACCCACGACAACTGTGAAGAAGTGATGGGTGTCTGTGGGTATGATTGTAGGAACTGCGCACAGTGTAACTTTTAACTGTTGCATGACCAGTTATACAGCTTCATGGTGGAGCAGGACAGAGAAGTCCAAAATCTATTCAGTGACTTGGAAATGTTCATGTGTCCATCCCCTGACTTATCTAAAGAAAACTGGCTGGTAAGAGCAGGTAACTGAGTGGATAAGGAGCTGGCCTGCCAATATGTAGACCTGGGTTCGAATCCTGCTCATGCTACCTGTCTGTGTCCTTGGACAAGACACTTAATCTGCTTTGTCTCAGTCCACCCAGCTGTAAAAATGGGTACTGGCCTTGGTTGGGGGAAGTAAATGTGAGGCATCATTGTAAAGCGCTTTGAGCATCTGCTAGATGGAAAAGCGCTCTAGAAATGCAGTCCATTTATTTAAAAGTGATGATTTACTGTAAATTCATCAACGGGTGCCAATAACTGTGTCCAGCATACACTTTAGGTCAAACTTTTTTGTTTCACTTATGAAAGCATTTTGTTTTGTTGTTGTTGCCAAATAACTTTGGACATTTAAAAAAAATAATTTGATTAAACAAAATTGATTTGTTTGCATTTATTTCTGCCCATATTTTAAAATGTATATACATAAGGGGGGAAAAACACCTTCAATCCAAGCTGCTCCTTAAAGTTTTATTTTATTTTATTTTTAAATTTAAGTAAATAAAAAATTTTGTGGCTCATCAGTTCCACTTAGTGCAGCACTGTAGTACTAAAACTAGGACACTCAGAGTAATATTGATTGAACAGTTTTTTAGCTGTTACAAATACATTCATTACCAACATCATTATCATTATTTTTATTGTTATTATTATTGTTGTTGTTGTTGTTATTGTTATTATTAGCATTATTATTATCTGCAAAAAATGTCTTTAAAATATCTTCAAAAGTGGACCTTAGAAAAAATGTAGTTAAGTGGAAAGCATGACCTGATTGTCCGGTAAGAAGGATATTTCACTTGCGCCATCTATCAGAAACAGACTTGTTGCGTATTTGAAACGCTTCAACGCTTGTATCCTCAATGCCAAAACATTGTGAGAAGGAATGGCAACATTACAAAGTGGTAAATGGTTTAGCGGCCCAACTTTTTTTTTGGAAAGTGTTGCAGGCCTTAAATGCAGGAATGGACGTATATTAACGAATGAAATTAAGTTGACCACACAAAACATGAAATATCTTGGGTTCATTCTGTCTGCAATGAAATAGAAGTCAAAGTAAATGTAAGGATCACTGGCGGGGGGGGTTGTTTGTTTATTTGTTTATTGTTATTTTGCATTTTCCATACCATCCAAAAATACCCCTCGGACACAACTTTGGCTGAGAGAATACAAACAAAACCTGGAGCTAAAGCGCGTTGCATCGGCACCAACATGATACTTGTTAGCAACTAATCGGTGGTTCTGCATTCAGTGTCTTGCTCAGGGACACTTCAGTAAGGTGGACTCTTTGTGCCGGGGTCTTTCACTGAGTGACAAGAGTCTTTTTACCCGCTGGACCGTTCTGCCCGTCCACACTGTTTTGCAATTCTTGCTGCTTGAGAAGTGTCAAGCGAGAAAAGATTTCTCGCCGTGCCGTGGCCTTCGTCGCTTCTGGGTGACAGCTGCTGAGCTGGCACATGTGTATCACGCTCTTAAACACAATCTGAGCTCGACAGCAGCGCTGACTGCACACAGACGCGGAGGACACTCGGTGGATCTTTGTGACTCTTTGTGATTGGCAAAAAGATACCATGTGAAAAGAGCAAAGCAGAAGCAATTTTCAGTCGCTGAGCGGAATATATTGAGGTCAAGTGAACTTCATTTTTTTCCTTCATTCGGTCTACATGAAGTCTGGTCTCTATCACATTCATTATGTCTGAGCAGCCGCCCTGTAAGAGCGTGCGGCAAAGTCCTGAATACAGATTTCCTCAGCTTTTTTTATCATGGTGTACAGCAATTGTTATGTTACGTGGAACAACATAGTTTAAGTCAAAGGTAATGTCAAAATAAAACCCTGCCTTCATATTTTTTTATTTAAAAGTGAACGACACATGAAGGCTTAATTAAAGCTTTCTTCTGAAACTGTGTTCTTACATACGTCTCCCTCTAATATCATTTTAAGATCAATTTTGTACAAAGCAACGCCATGTTTGGGACTCAGCTAAAGCAGGCTACATGCAAGAATGTAAGAAATGTAAGACGTTGGTGCTGGTGCTCATCCACAATTAATCACACTGTAATTTTAGGAACATTTGACGGTTAACCCCAGAATTGCCCTTACAGTGTTTGTTTTTGCTTAAATTCAAGGTCATTGGGGGTCAATGGTCAAAATTCGGATTATTCACGCCGATGTCCACCAAACGTGGTACCCATATGAGACGGTGGGTTCTGAAGTTGTTCAGCCGAGGTCAAATTTACAAAAGGTCAATCATTGGGTTCAAGGTCAATGGGTCAAAGGTCAAAATTTAAGGCTTTTTTTCCCCCACTCTTATTTGCACCAAATGTGGTACACATATGAGAGGTGGGTTCTGGAAATGCCCCGGTAAGGTCAAATTTATCAAAAGTCAATCATTGGGGTTGAGGTCATTGGGGTCAAAGGTTAAAATTTAAGTTTTCACTCCGATTTGCATCAAACTTGGCATCCATGTTGAAGTGTGTCCCAGAATTGCACAGCCAGGTCAAATTTGCCAAAGCTCAATCACCGGGGTCACAGATCATGTTGTGCCACTCCTCCCAGGTCCTTTTGCTGATTTATACCAAAGTTGGAATGTCATTGAAGGGTGACCCTAAAATTGCTCTTAAAGAACTAATTTTGGCAAAAATCAAGGAATTTGATTTTCAACACATTTACCCGGATTGCAGAAATGCCTTTGCAAGGTCATTGGGGTCAAATGTCAGATTGCCCTTAGTGTCTTCATGCCTACAGGTACTGTTACCAAGTAATAATAATTACAATAATTTTATTTATATGGCTCAAGTAGAAAAATTTGCAAAGTGCTCAACATAATAAAACATTAAGACACAACAATAAAAGAAAAATCCTACATCCATCAGAATAGTTAAAATTAAAATATCAAGTGCAAATAAAACTTACAGACCAGGAGATATAATTAAAATGAGATAAAACCATAAAACTAATGAGAGACAACAGAAAATAAACAGGTTTTAAGATTAGCCTTAAAAAAAAGTGGACATTGTAATGTCATCAGGTAAGCTGTTCCACAAAGTAGGAGCACAGTAAGCAACGGCTCTGAAACCTGCCACTTCTTCTTAACTCTGCGGACACAGAGCAAGGCTGCATCGTGCAACCGCATGGCACGAGAAGCCACATAAGGCTTAACAACTTCAGCAGGAAAGGTGGGCGCATCGCCATTTAGACATTTATACGTCAACAACAAAACCTTGAAATCTCCTCTAACTGTAACAGGGAGCCAGTGAAGAGGTTCTACAGTGTGAAATAGATGAGAGTCTATGACTCGCCTCTATGAGACACCAATCCACCACAGGTTACATCCCCAGGCAAGGCCAGCACCCATTTACAGCTGGGTGGACTGGGACAAAACAGACGGATAGCATGAGCAGGTATCGAACCCAGGTCTACATATTGGTAGGCAGGATCCCTGGCATGCTGAAGTAATGCCGCTGTATGATTTGATGCTGGGATCACCAGTACTGGGCAGATCTGTGCATGTTCATCACCAAAAAAAAGCTATCTTGAAAAATGGATCTACCTGCTCTGCTATGAGGGGTTGAAAAGCTCAAGAGTGAAGTCAGTGACAAAGTCACTGGACTTGGAGCATTCAAAAGCCTGACAAAAGTCGGCTTCTCAAAAATCAACCAGCTAAGTGTTGAGACTCAATATTTGTGTGGCTTTTGTGAGTTCTGGATGCGCATAGTTTCCATGTCAACATTACTTTTCACAGCACTGACTCGAGCCAGGAATTGATCATCCACTTGCCAAATTTAACATCGAAGGTTTAACATCTAAGTACACTGCTTCTCACTCAGTCACTTCAAGACATCACCAGTCACCGGACCACAGCTTCCAGTCAGCCATTTCTGGGAGACATACAGACATGTAAACAACAAAACAATCCGATCAACAAGAGTGAATTGCATGAGAGTACAAAAAGAAGTTCAAGTCAACTGTATCAACAATAATCTGTCAAAGCTTCCCATTTTAAAATAAGGCAGAGGCTATTGACAGGATGATCCTGTCAATAGTGCGAAAAAATTCCTTATTGACAGGAACGGTATCAGCCAATCAGAGCTTCCCTTACATATGGGATTTGCTGCCAAAACAGCCAAAAACACCCAAGTGTGTATTCCCAATCTACCCCCATACATAATTTCAGGTCATATGGCCTTAATATCATGGCACAGGAGCCCAAAATAAGTAAAAAAAAACAAAAAACTCCATAAAATCATTTTAAAGGCCTGCATCCAAAAACTGAAGATTAATGTGGCGTAAAATGTGGCCTGGCAGAATACAACACACACGCAAGCAAGGTGTGCTCTGATTGGTTGCCAACAATTAAAGCGATCCTATCAATAGTGCAAAAAAAATTCCTTATTGACAGGATGATCCTGTTAATGGTGAAAAAAATCCTTATTGACATCACGCTCATCCTGTCAATAGTGTAAAAAAAATCCTTTTAAACAGGATGATGCTGTCAATAGTACAATAAAATAAAATTCCTTATTGACAGGATGATGCTGTCAATAGTACAATAAAATAAAATTCCTTATTGACAGGATGATCCCGTCAATAGTACAATAAAATAAAATTCCTTATTGACAGGATGATCCCGTCAATAGTACAAAAAAAAAATTCCCTTGACAGGATGATCCCGTCAATAGTACAAAAAAAATTCCTTATTGACAGGATGATCCCGTCAATAGTACCAAAAAAAATTCCCTTGACAGGATGATCCCGTCAATAGTACCAAAAAAAAATTCCCTTGACAGGATGATCCCGTCAATAGTACCAAAAAAAAATTCCCTTGACAGGATGATCCCGTCAATAGTACAAAAAAAATTCCCTTATCGACAGTCTCATCCCGTCAATAGTACAAAAAAAATTCCCTTATCGACAGTCTCATCCCGTCAATAGTGCAAAAAATTCCCTTATCGACAGGCTCATCCCGTCAATAGTGCAAAAAAATTCCTTATTGGCAGGCTCATCCTGTCAATAGTGTAAAAAAATTCCTTATTGACAGGCTCATCCTGTCAATAGTGTAAAAAAAAAATCCTTATTGACAATAGCCATGGCGTTAAAATAATGTACAAAACACTAAAATGCTTTTGAATCTGTTGATTAAGTATAATATCGCCTGTCTGATTATCTATTAGACTATCAGTGGGTATTTTCACTTCAAAACAGTGAAACACAAATTTGCATTCCTTGTACACAACATAAGTTTATGGCAATAAAAAAAAAAACAGGCTGTTTTCCGGCACCGTGCAAGCTTGAAATGAGAATAGCGTACACGCTACGCTTATAGGGAGTGATGAAAATCACTATTTTCAGAAGTGTGCACAGAGACGACTGCAGGTGTTACTGGCCAACAGGAAATTGTTGGCAGCAGCATATCAGCAGACAGCTTTGAGTGGCCTTTGATTACACGTTATTTTAATAAGGTAAAAGCATGTATTATACACTCCTGTCAACATTTTAGAGGTTATGTTGAAAGTGCCCCCCCGATCACATCCAAAGGCATGAAAAGACACACTGGCATAAAGAAAGCAAAAGCTAAAATGGCTTGGCTGCATGATTTTACAATCCTGCTTTAATGCGCGTCTGCACAATGTGCACCGGCATCTCACTCTGTGGGTTTATTGACCGCGTCCTTTCTGCCTCGGCTGCAATGACCATCAGAGCAGCCATCCTTTGCTTCACAGTTTATGAACTTCAAAGCTGGACGGCGAGACGTGAGCCGATGATGGACTGCAGGGACGTTAGCGAAAAAAAAAAAAAAGCGGGACGGAAGGTTCTGCTCCAAGCTGTTTAATTTCAAATGAGGGAGATGACAAGGTATCCTGCGGGCGGGTTGATAGGTAGTAAATAAATCAGAGCTGAATCATAGTGACGCACAATGCTCTGTGATGCTTTGTAAGTAGGAGCTTCTGATCAATATGTATATGTCCAGGGAGGCAGCAAAGAGAACAGCTTGTTTGTGTTCCCGGCTCCATATGGTGCTGAGCTGCTGAGTTTTGAGTACAGTGGATATTTATGAGTGAGGCGTTCAGGCAGCAGGAGAAGTGATCGTTATTTCTCAGTGATCAATTTCACAGAAGGGTGGGGAAAAAAAACACATTTCTTTTTACTCAACAAAAGAGGAAATGTCAAATTCTGGAGCTACTTCTAAGGGGAAAAAAAATATGCAGGTACCAAGAACATTGACAGGGGGGAAAAAAATGTCTGGAAAGCTTGGCGGTTGACATGAAAACAATCTGGCTTGGAATAATAGCTTTTTCTGCTACACGGCCTGGTATCATACTCAGTAAGTAGTACCTGATTTGTGGAGGCACGATGCATGTTTCCACACCTAATTTGCAAAATAGCGTGAACTTTTACCGTCCTACAACAGGAATTGTACTTCCAGTGGAGCGGAGATGACAGGGGTAGAGTTTGCAGCACCAAATGGCAGTGATTGGTCAGGAAAAAGTCGTAAAAGTAGGACCAACCTCTCACTAGATACTTCCATTCTGCTTTTCTTCCAGTGAGCCTTGCCGAGCCAGTGTGTGTGTGTGTGTGTGTGTGTGGATCTGATTTGGACCAAAATTGGTGGAAGGGTTGAGGGCCAGCCAAGGACAAAGTAATTCGATGTTGATAAGAATCTGTCTATAGTCAAGGTCACACGCCAAGGTCAAGGTTTTGGCCCAAAGCTTATGTATTGGTGTATTTACAAAAGAATGGTTGTTTTGAGGAATTGGTTACACTTATTGTTACTGTTAAATATTAATAAGTCATATATCACCCTCGGATGACCTTGAAAGCTCCAAGTCATTTAGATTGGCTGTTTTGAGGAAATTGACACAGCTGTGGTTACTATTAAACACTCATGTGAATTTATATACTATAGGTCAAATGATCTTTGACCTTGGGTTACCTTGAAAGCTCAAACTCATTTAAATTGTTACAGATACACCTGTGGTTAGTATTAAACACTCATATGAATTCATATGTCACATTTCTATTGGTCACATGACACTTTAGCTTGGCTGACACTGAAAGATCAAACTCAAGGTCGCAGCTGTTTACCTCAAACAGTTTGGAGCCAATGTGGATTAAACGTGGTGGAAGGGTTGTGTGTTGTGTCAAAGTGGTTCAGTTTTGGACAGACTTAATCAAGTGTCAAGGGAAGACAAATCACAATGAAATCTTTTGGATGACTTGGTGTCAAACATGCAAGGTGCGGGTGTTGCACCCTCTGAGTGCCCATCCTAGTTTTCATTTTGTATCTTTTTGAATTTGGAACCTCAGTTTCGACCTCTTGTTGGAGATGATTGAGGTGGCCGACCTACCAGCCACCAGGAGCCAGAACACAACAGTGGCACAGAGTGACCGGGAATGAAATAGCAATCACTGGAATAATACAAGCGTTAAGAAAATGTGACATCGATGCTAAAATTACTCGGAAGATTGCATGAGTATACAGCACAACAATAGTATTTTTTTAAAAACACAAACATGCCCATTTTCTTATAAAGTGGAAAATACTTTTACAAACAAAATGCACAGGGGAAGTTTAAAAAAAATTCCCCATTGCCTCCAACTTTTGAAAACAAAAGTGATGCACAGTTCATCACAATCAGAGTTGGGAATTTTAACACCAGTGCATCTAAATGTCTAATTTTCTCCTTTATTTCCATCTGAATATATTTACTTTGTATCAAGATCTTGCATGCAAGTTGGAACTGCAGCCTGTTGCACATGTCTACGACACCTCTAACTGTTTGTGGCTCTGGTGAATGAATTTAATGACTTTAGTCTTTCTGCAGAAGGATGACCTTATAAAATGACAGTGGCAGATAAAAAAAAGACAAAACAACAGCAAATGATGTCTCTGAGGTCCAGTCTCTGCTGCTTTTGATAGAGTTTGATTTAAGACAATATTTTGCAGACATCTACAGGTATGTCTTGCACAGAAACACTATAATATACCTGCTGACACATGCACATGTGCAGCACAAGTGCACAAACAAGACTGCAATAGGTTTTTGGTCATTTTTGTGAACACTTCATTTGCTGCTCTGGAAAAGCAGAAAATCAACATAATGCATGCAACAAAGCGATGCAAACAGCCCTCTCATACTGCTTTCACAATGCTAGTGCTTATTGCATTCACACTCCTCAAACAACATGATGATCTAATCTGCACAGCCTGCCATATATCACTTTAACATAGTTTCATTAGATAACATGTTTAAAACAGGTTACAGTGGCGCACAGCAAACCTCATGGGCACTTGGTGCACATACCGGACCTCCAGTCAGGTAATGCGGTGCATTTTGTTTTGTTTTTTTTAAATAACCTGACTGCTAACCTTCGTCTGGATTCACTCAATAATTTAAAGTTCACTACTGCCAGCCTTTTCAATAAGAACAAAGTCTTATATAGACCCTGAGGCACCGATGCTTATCTCCAGATTCTGTAGCATGAAGTGGATGAGGGTCTATGATTCCCCCTAGATGGGACGCCAGTCCAATATTAGTTACTTCCCCAGCCAGTACCCGTTTACACCTGGGTGGACTGAGACAATGCAGATGAAGTGTCTCGCCCAAGGACCCAGACAGGTAGCATGAGTAGGAATCAAACCCAGGTCTACATATTGGTAATCCAACTCCTATCGCACTGCCCTAACTTTTCAATAAGTTTCATGAAAGTCTGCTCATTACAAAAATGCTATTTTAAGGCATAGAAAATATTCTTCAACCAATAATCTTTTTTTCTGTTTTCACAAAAAAAGTTAATGAAACTGCTCACAAATTCCTCAAATAATGTTTTCTCCTGGTCCCTCATTGTAAAATACAGGTGTAAATGTAATCAGGGATATTGGAAACAGGTGTACAAGATCACAGGAGGAAGCAACCAAAAACAAGACAGGGGAAGATGATGTCAAAATAAAATAGGACTAAATAGTGAGCACCAAGAAATAAACTCTGAACTTTATAGAACAAAATACTTGAGCCCAAAAGAACACTAAAGAAATAATCACTGACCACCTAGGAAATGAGAATGTGGGAAATAAACTCAAAATCTAAACATGGA
>OMMV01219478.1:0-13179 GCA_900302635.1 Chatrabus melanurus | reverse complement strand
TGTTTGTTTCAGTGAGGTGAATGAAAGCGAGGCTCTAATGGTCACGTGGTTTTGTTTACATATGTTGTCACAGGGAATTCCCCTCAGCAACCACATGGATTTCACAGAAGACAACACAGCAGACAGTTTTTCCACTGTGGGACCTCAAAAGAAGCACAGAAGGGGAAAATAACAGAAAAACATTAGGGGGAGGGGGGGAAAAGTTTGTGGTCAAAATGAAATGTGGATACTGGATGCTCAAGAACAGGGTCTCCAGAAGGCCTTTTCATTTACATGAAAGAAGCTACAACCTGAAATGTAGTGTACAAAGAGGCTCTGGTATAGAAATAATAAAATTGTTATCTTTATCTCTTATCATGTGTCAATCAAAGAGTTTTCCTTCCATCACATAGTGATGGGTAGTCACTGTGCTTGTTTTTAAATAAAAATCGGTAGCCATCAACAATTATATTATTTATATATAAAATGATAAAATGATTGTATTTGTAATATCAATACAATCGATACAGTTACTGTATAGGTTCGCACATCAATATATACATTCGAGTCACTACTTAATAGTCCAGAAGGATATCAAAGCATGTCAGGAAGGCTGGATATTTTCTTCCTAATATCTTCTACACTATCATTGTTGCTAGTATTAAACAAAAATTTAGGATTATGCTTAGTACTGTTAATTAAGTTGGATCCAATAATCGTCGAGTAGTAAATATCCAGTAGAAAATGTTAGCAGTTAAGGCTCGAGAGTCATGAGCCAGAAATATTCCAATGGATGTCATCTGTTTAAAAAAAAAAGAAAAGAAAAAGGGACTAAAATTATCAACAAAATGAGCCCACAATGTGTGCAGACCTGTTTCAACAGGTGTAAAAACTGAGGAGGCGATTATAATTATTTATGATTGAATTAGGGGATAGGCCCTGAAATTTAAAAAAAAAATCATAAAGAAAAACCACCTGTTGAAAAGATAAATACTGATTAAGAAGCTCAGACTCACAATGTGCAATGTCATTTGCTCTAACGTAGATAACCAGAATCACTGTCTCAGGATGCCGGTCCACAGTCTGCTGTAGCTGATGTGTGACATCAGCAACTGTGTCTCCATGAAGACTCCAAGGAGCAAGTAGTTTTGATCGACTCTGTCCCAAAATAAAGTCTCAACGAGTCAGAGCCCGCTGATGTTTCACCGGTGGGCTTGAAGCACCAGCCTGCATCTGCAGATCTTTCACTGGTGGCTCTGAAGCACCAGTCTGCGGCGAGTAGGTGACTCCCTCCAGTCTCGCCAAGCTCTTCAGACTCCCTCTTTGGCCACTGGCAGAGCACTGCGGCTCAAAGGCCCCCCTGCGAGCTGAACAAGATAGATCTGTCTGACGCAGTGATGCACGGTGTTGTGAATTAGCCACCAACGGAGGGAATTTCTCTTCATCAAATATGTCAAACCAGTTTGACAACTTGATGTCCGGTTAAGAGCAGAGACAAAGCAGAGCACCTTCATGCTTGCCCTTCCGGACCCGAGTCTACAGGCCCAGCACACCCGGAGTCAAGCTCAGGGCTGGAGTGCTAATTCTACCACCAACCCCCAAGAGGAGCTTTCTACAGTCTGGAGAACCACCTGTAGTCCTGGATACTGATTAACATCATGCCCAGAATGTGATCCTGTATAAATTAACTTTTAATTGATTTGAAGGTAACGTTTCAGTAAATTTGGAAAGACAATACAGGTCACAATATATGTAACAGGGAATCAAATGGTTGAATTAGAAAAATGTACCTCTTTTTGCATTCTGTAACACATTTTGTCTTATTGATGATCAGCTTGCATTACAATTAGACTAGCGAATAGCTGATAAATAGTATACAAAGGTTTCCTGAGATTCAAATCTAATGTTTATCCACTTGTTGCTGTGGTAACAATAATGCTGTGGCCTGTGTTTACTTATACATATGGTTTGTTACCCTTGGTGCTTAATGACATCACAAATTTGGGTACTACCATGCTTGGCATAGTATGCAATCATGCCATTGTATCATACATCATAATGCATTATGACATCATCAGAAAAATAAGAAAAAGTTGGGACGATATGGAAAATGCAAATTCAAAATGCAGTGATGGTTACATTTAATTTGACTTCTATTTCATTGCAGACAGTATGAACCCAAGGTATTTCATGTTTAGTGTGGTCAATTTCATTTAATTTGTTAATATACATCCATTCCATTCCTGCATTTAAGGCCTGCAACACATTCCAAAAAATGTTGGGATGGGGGCAATTTATTCTAAATATAAGGTTTAAATCATCACTTTTACAGCCAGTTTTCTTGAGACAAGTCAGGGGATGGATACACGGCCATTTCCCAGTCACTGAATATGTCTTGGACTTCATTTACATCAATCATTCAGAAATACAAACAGTATGGTACTGTATGGTAAATCTGCGTCAAGTAGGCAGTTCTCAAAAATTGAGTGACCATGCTGGAAGGAGACTACTGAGGAATTTGAGGTTGTAAAATGTCACAATATTCTTCTTCACAGTAACTTATGAGTTTGCAGAAAATTTGTCAGTTGTCATGGCGGGCCAAAACAAAAAGAGTGTGGAGCAAATGTGACCCACGGGTCCCACATTGGGAAGCAGAGAGACAAAAGAGAAGGAAGGAGTCTGCTTTGGTTTAAAAAAAAAAAAATCCGTCCCACAGGATTGCATGGATTTGTGACCATGTTATTTGAGTTTTAGAACATAAACAGTATTAAACAGTCAGACACGTCTATGGGATATTAGGCAAAATAAAGCTGATGTTTTCAATTGATGTGGTGCATCAAAGTTCACCAGATGTGAAAAGGCGCAGTCACACTATGACTATGAGTGGAATCATTCATTCATTCATCTATTCACTCACTGCATTTTAGAAGGTATAAGCCGAGGAAAAGTCTAAGAAAATATACTACTGTTTAATATGATTCACAGTAAATTATTAATCTGCAGAGAATTTGTCAATTCCAATAGTGGGCCAAAACAGAGAGCTTGGACAAAACATGAACCACGGCCCCCACATTGGGCAGCCCTGGTTGAGAGTGACAGAGAGAAGGTGTGTATCGACTTCAAAATCCTTCCTGTGGTCTTGCGTGGATTCACGATCATGTCATTTTAGAGCATAATTGCTGTTAAACAATCAGAAAATAAGTTTATTTCCCTGCTGTAGTAAATTTCTGTGCATTAATGCTCTCTCTCTCTCTCTCACGAACCCCATTCACTGCTTACCTCGCTCGACCATCTCTCAAAATTCTTTCTACTGGCCTTGTACTGTGGGCTTGTGAGCATGAGTTTTAGAATGTAACCACTGTGAAACAATCGGTGGCAAAAAAACAGGTTACTTCTGTAATTTAGTAAATTTCTCTTCAGGGAAGGAGCTTTTTTTCTTCTCCTTAATTTGTTCATTTTCTATTCACTTGTTGTTGTTGGTACTGGGTCTCTTCAGAAAATCCTTGGGTATCGCTGCAATGACTTTGTGTTAAATGAACACTTACTTCGGGAGACTCAGACGAGGAGTATCAGCTGTGAATGTCAGCTACAATATTTTTTGGCTTTGTGGCGCATTTCTCTGGGCATGATTCAGCACGCAGGTGCCTCAGTGTTGAGGACCCCGGCAACCAGAAAAGTCCAAGGGGACGCTTGCTTTTGACCTGGGTACGGCAAATAGATGGCTATTTTCAAGAAATGGGTAAGTATGCCTGGCTGGTTGATATCGAGGACTCAGGGCAATTCAGTGGTGTGGTGGATGCAGTGACACACAGCATCAGCACACACTCCCTGACCTCACTGCATTTTAGAGCGTATACATGCCTAGGCTTGTCTGAAGACCAGGAATAAGGGGGATCGGGGTTTTATGTTAAGCATTCTCAGAGTCCCACAGTTCGATGGCTGTGTATATAGAGAGTCCATTCCTGGAGTCCGGCTTGGACTGTAAGACACGCCCACTGAGCTAATCTTCTGAAATCAGGGTCAGATTAGCCCAGGGGGGCTACACTTGTCTGTGGGTCTCTAACAGCACTTCCTACCACTTTAAGTATGTTTTAAAACATATATGAAAGTATACATATTTAAGACATTTTCAGGGAAAACCCCAAAACATTATTCATGATTTAAAACTGTTTGCTTTAACAAACATAAAACTATTGCAGTGCTTTGAGATGCATCAATCCCATGATGCAATGGGACATTGTGATGTTTGCAATTGTTGTGTTTTTAGTTGCTGGTGATATTTCATGTTATACGTGTTCTTTGTGTTATGCCAGCTATACACTACACGACGATACAATACGAATGCGTATTATATGGCAGAATCGTACAGAACCACACGCCCTATTGCAACATGTGCATAGAACCTGCGTTACGAACGTGTGTCTTGGTGAGACAAGACTGCAACGCAGCAGTTCGAGCATGTTCAAAACTTTTTGCTATTCGACCGGTGCCATATTTCTATATTACATTAAAACGTGCATTGCGTAGTGCTATATAGATGTTTTTACAAGCAGAGAGACATATACATCAGCACACACAGAGAGCACAAAATACTAATAATAAAAAAAGTATTGCACCCAAAATCTTGTTGCATGTGCGCAACATATAATTCATTTTCACGGTCTGAATAATTTGTGTGCATGAGATAAATACTTAAATAATTTTGGCAGTCATTGGAAAAGGCGAGATGTTAATATGCACTTTGCTGTCTGAGCAAACAAATCCATTCTGTGCTCAATAAATGTATGTCTGTGTTTGTTATTATCCACATAAACACCCAATAATGTCTATCACACAGGGTGTTATTTATATATTATGTTACTCTTGATAATTTAGCACAGCACAGATGCTTATCATGTCCACATGAACTAATCAAATGTGGGATATAATTATATCTTCTGTGCACACTAACATTTTGAGTGCTGAATAAAAAGTGGCCTCATTCTTTCTCACTCAAACTCTGTATTGGCTACAGATGGGACAATGTGTACAGCGCTGCACAGCTCCTACTCGTCCTTCGCTGTGAAGATAGAGGCGCACACTTTAATGTGTATGTTTCTTCTGAAATACGTTTCTGCATTACGTTGGTACAGTACTGCATGACACTGATGAGGCACGAGCGCATCGTATCATCGTGTAGTGTTATGGCCAGCTTTACCATGTGAGAATCGTGTATGAGAGTGGGTTTTGCACACCTGCAGCATGGACTGTGTGTGTGTGTGTGTGTGTGTGTTTGTGTGTGTGACTTTTAAATAACAAAATTTGATCCTGTGGTTTTCAAAATAAAGCTGTGCTTGTTAATATTGTTGTGGCTGACTCCCTTGACTTCCTGTAAGTCACTGCGATATGTCTGTGGAGAAACATGTGTCGCCCCATGTGGTTTGAGGCTCCTGGATTTCCAGGCCAGTCAAGGCCATGCATTAATCAGCGTCTGGCTGAAATGGTCTGTGGGGAGAAATGGATAGATGCTCCTTCTCCACAGGGAGAGGGGTCGTGCTGAACAGGAGCTCCTTTCCATTTTAAGGAACGGGCAGAGAACCAAGCTGATTTTTTACAGACTGGACTATGTTTTTTTTTAAAGGACCATCACCTCAGTGCCCATGGGGCATTTTGCCTAAACTCTTTACTATCTGTTTTTTTTTAAATCCTTTAAACTCCACAACCTGCCAGCGGGTTTGAAAAACATATTTTAAAAAAGGCACAATTCCAAAATTATACCATTTATCATAGCCAGAATCTGGTGCAGCATGGTGGCCAAGCGGTTAAGTGTGATTGCTTTCAATGCAGAAGGTTCCCAGTTCAAGGCCACCCCTACCCATTCTCCATGTAATGTGGAGTTGTGTCAGGAAGGGCATCTGGTGTGAAACTTGTGCCAAATCAACATGCAGATCCATATCGGATATGCTGTGGCGACCCCAAGTTGAAATTGGGAGAAGCCGAAAGAATTTACTTAGCCAGAATGTGCAACTGGAGCCTTATATGAGTGGATGAAACCAACAGTCACATGACAAATATTTAGCGAATCTTTGACTGAACTGCATCCTCTGACATATGTGGACAGGGCACATATTTGGTGTTTTCTCCTGAACTCACACTGATTTACATAGAGGCAGAATGCATCAGGTTTGCACGTAATTTATGCAATTATCTAGATTTGTGAGTGTTTGCTGAATGTGGCGTGGTACACTTGTACGAGCCCATCATGCTTCAGGCAGATACGCAGTCTAATAATAAATGTGGCGAATATTAGACAAAGTAATCTGTTCGCATAATGACAATAACAGCCCCGGTTACCACATGTGAAGTGTTCTGTATTTGTTTTTTATTGTACAGAAAGCTTCTGAAAGTGAATTGAATGTTAACTCAGATGATTGCCTCTTCTGGGTTATGTTAGATGAGTCTTCCCAGGGCTTTCAAACACTGATGAGAATTTTCGGGCTCAGGTGGCTCATATCCAGACATCCTTATTGATACACAGACTTTGCTTCCACAAAATTTGCCAAAGCCATTACCTGAAAACCCTTCCAACTACATCTCTTGACCTCAACGTTAGTGAGGAACAGGCTGTTTAGTCTCCTGTTATAATATTCAACTGATCCATTGTAATACTACAGTCTTTCACTAAAGGACATGTTCACATCTTTAGGCAGTATTTAGAATTTCTGAAGAATGAGTGGAAGGATAGCTGCAGGAATAACTCATTGCATCTTTTTGGCTTCTCCTGTTTTGTTTGGGATTGTCACAGCAAATCTGGTATGGACCTGAATGTTGATTTGGTACAAATTTTATGCCAAATGCCCGTAATGACACAACTCCAGATGTACAAGGAGACTAGCACACCTCAGACCGAGGGCCTTCTCTTTGGGAGGTAAGCGTGCTAACTGCTTGCGCCAGGATGCTGCTCCAAAGAGGCCACTGAGTAGATTGTTAAAATATGTTTTTATACTTTTAAATTTTTCCTACCCCTATGAATTTTCTCATTGTAAGAGACTATTCCATTAGAGTTGTACAGTGCACTTTCTGCTGAGAACTAGTTTTATCATTCTGATGTCTCTGTAAACTTTTTTAAACCATACCAGCTGCCAAAAACTTTCAAATGTGTCAGGATGATGTATTACCCCTCTGTGGTGAACCTTTTAGAGAGGCACTCTGCTGGAAAGAAGTCGAATTAAATGCATTATGCCTTGGACATACCCATGAATGAAGGTACTACAACCCCAGTTCTTGCCATTGTATTGGCATTTTGAATTTAAAAAAACCAAACATTGTGATATTTTAATTTAAAAATGGATGTCTGCAACGCTATATTGGCTCCACAATACAGTAAAATAAAAAATACATATGAAGGAAATTTTGATTTGATCATCCTTATAAGGTTTACTACTTATGATGTCAAGTCCAGTTTAAGAGCATGCGTTGGTGCCAGGCACCTCCGCATCTATACAACAGAATCGCCCTGGGTCCTGCTACAATCCCAGGGCATTCACCAATGTAATAGGCCTATAGTTGTTTCAATCTAGGCCCCTGGTTCCCAACCTGCGAGCCGAGGGGGTCACCAAAGATCATGGGGGTGGGGGGATGTCACGAGGTTTTGTCTACTCTAAGGCTAAGGTTGTCAAAATTAGAAGTGCACATGACACATAAAGTCAAAATAACTCACTGGAAAATCAATAGTCATTAAAAAGATCATTGTTTCCTTTCAGATGGGCCAAAGAGAAAAGGGAGAAAAAAATACTTAAAGTTATATATGTGTTAATGTTCATTTTTGCCATAAACAAACAAACAAAAATTGGAATGAATCACTTCATTCTTTTGTGGTGTGTGTGCGTGTGTGCATGGTTCATCCCTTTCCAGAGAGGGATGACAAGTCCTTTCTTCCAGTCAGTTGGGATAATGCTTGTCTCCCAAATGGAAGCAAAAATTGCTTGCATTGCCAGCAGAACAGCACCTCGACCCGACTGAAGTTCAGCCCTGATGCCAAAGCTCGCTGCAACTTCACCTGTCCTGTACTCAGCTGTTTACTACCTTTGCAATCTCACTGAGGGTTGTTTGCAGCTGGGCTGGTGGACCAGGCACCAGAACCTTGGCACTGGGGATGTCCAAGATCCTGACAGGAGGATCAACCTTATACAACTGTTTAAAGTAGCCAGCCGAAAGAGACAGTACAGCAGAGTCATCTTTCAGGACTGTGCCATCACTTGCCGTGACAGCAGTGAGATGAGCTGTGGGTTTGAAGGAATGCAGTGCTTCAATTCCTCTGTAAGCAGGCGGAGAGTCACTAGACGACAGAGGGTGTATCACCTGCTCACAGATTGTTCTAACAAATGCCTCATCTACCCTCGATGCCATCACGGATGATTTTTTTCAGCTCCCTATACACCCTGGAATTACCACCATGTTGACCAGTTACAGCAAGGGTGTTATGAACCAGATGGTAAGACACGTTCTGACTGAAGGCATCAGTAAGCTGGAGCAGTCAAAGCCCTGTGAGGAGGTGGTTTTTTTTGTCACCCATGAAAATACCATTTTTTATCTTAAATGTGGCTTGCTGTAGTTGGAACAGTTGGACTCCTCTGACCCACCTCAGCAGCTCCCCTTGTAGTTTTACTACATATGAGCATCAAGCAAAGATGGTTTACTAAGCTGTTCTCCACCTGCAGTATTAATGGTAGGGTATGGTATGGATTTATTGGGTAAAAATTCATACATGTAAAACACAACTATAAATTAAAGCTGCAAGCGATGATCGGCCCCTCGAACCCCACGTCAGTCGGGGCCTGTGTCAACCATTATGTCATCAAGAGGCTTTTTTGTAGATCTTAATATGATACACATGTGTACCAAATTTTGTAAATGTAGGTGGAACATACTACGACGGCTGCTTCGTTGAATATTTGTAGGGGGCGCTACTGAGCTGTTTTGCCACATGCATGTGCTTATTGTCACATAGATATATTCAGGCATGGAATTTTATTAAACATGTGATGTTTGGGTCAGATTCGACCATGTACACTTGAGTTATAGCAACTTGATATGTCATGGCAAAGCATCAAAATTCGCCACAGCGCCACAGTCAAACCGTTTGACAGAAGCAAAAACTTTGAGCAACTTTTCAACAAAACAGTCTTTAGATGTTACCAACCAAATATAAAGTTGATCATATAAAATGCAGAGGAGGAGTTCATTCAAGTACAACACCTGGAAATGGCCATGAAATGGCCGCTAAATTCAAAATGGCTGACTTCCTGTTGGGTTTAGGGTATGGCACCAAGAGGCTTTTTTGTAAATCTTGATATGATACACATGTGTATCAAATTTCAAAAATCATGGTGAAACGTATGGCAAGGGCTGCTTAGTTGAAAAGTTCTAGTGGGTGCTATTGAGCTATTTTTGCCAAACCCATGTGCATATTGACACATAGATGTGCTCTGGCTGTGACTCTCACAAATGTGAAGTTTGGAGTTGATTGGACAAAGTATGATTGAGTTATGACAACTTCCTGTGTCATGGCGAAGGATCAAAGTATGCTGCGCTGCCACGACCACACCCTTTGGTAAAAATTCACAATATTCACAATAATGCATCATCAAGGTGTTAAGGATCTTGTGACTGAATTTGAGGAGGATGTGATTAATCTACTTTGAGAAGTACATCAATGCATAGAACATGTCATTTCCTGTCACCAGCAGGTGGTGCTGTGATGTAAACTGAATTTTGACATTTAGCTGTCTTTAGGCCAAGAGTATCATCATACATGTGAAGTTTTGGGCAGATTTGACAATGTACAGCCGAGTTATAACAACTTCCTCTTTCATGACGAAACATCAAAGTTCACTGCAATGCCACGGCCACGCCCTGCAAGGAAAACTCGAGCTTTGAGCAACTTTTCATCACAAAGGTCATATGATGGCACAGACCAAATTTGAAGTTGATCTGAATAATTCTCTAGGAGGAGTTTGTGAAAGTATGACACGTGTAAAATGGCCAAAATGGCCACTAAATTCAAAATGGCCAAATTCCTGTTGGGTTTAGGGTATTGCTTCAGGAGACTTTTTTGTTCACCTAGACATGATATACGTGCCTACAGAATTTCGTACATCCAGCTCAAACCTGCTGCCGGGGCTGCTCTGTAGGGGGCGTTATTGAGACATTTTGTCATGCCCATTTGAAAGATGCTTAAAATATCAAATTTCTCACCATGACTAAAATGTGATTTACTTTGGGCCCTAATAATTACCAAGGATAACATGTAAAGCAGGGGTCACCAACCCTGCTCCCAGAGATCACCTGCCCTGTATGTTTACCATGTGTACCTGATGCAACCAAAACTGATTGGTCATGGCTGGTGTTTCCTAGCTCATGATTGGCTGAGCACCTTTGACTTGGTTAATTAGCACTTATTTTCAACGTGATCGTCATAAAGTTTCAAAAATGACAATAAACAAATACAACAAAAAAATTAAAACATCATCAACACAATAAAGGCATAAAATGGAAGCCACTGTTAAAAAAAAGAATCCCAAAGATCTAAACAAACAATAAATACCAAAATAGAAAATCAACCATAAACAAACACTATTTACTAACAATTTAAAACAGACCAAAAATTCCAAACTGTAGAAAATTTTGACAAAAAATTATCACCCTAAGTTAAAAGATAAAAAAAAAACTGGTTATGAACACCTGAATAAATTGATCCTTTAATTTATGCCATAAAAACTGCTTTTTAAAAACATCTTTGGATTGACTTTGCTGTACTGCTCAAGGCAGATTGTTCCAAGCACATATACTGGTATACATAAATGAACACTTTTCAAAAACCTTTACTCTGAGTACAACACAAGAAAAATCACTATCTCTTGTTTTGTAATTATGATGATTTCAAACCAATAGACCCTACTGCATATATTTATTTATGACCCACCTTCTGGGGTGCACTACTGGTTTTGGCTTTTTTTGCCGACATCCGCACTTCCGCGTCTGCCTCCTTTGTAACCCCCAAAAAACACATCAAATAAGTCTAAACCAGATAGGACAAGGACAAACTAAATTAAATACATGCCCCGCAACACAACCGCATTTCCTGTGGTATTGCGCTGCTGCCTGGCGCTGCTCGGCCTTCACGCTGCTTGGTATGTTTCGTATGTAAACAAACTTGTCCCCTTCGATATTTCCAAGTTCCACAAGTTCAACGTGACGTTCGGCAAGCATATGGTAGCCATCATCAGATTTGTGTTTCTTGAGTCTTTCATTTGTCCAACCACAGTCAGTAAGCAGGTAAGCAAACACATCGCTAACACGGACGGGTGGAAACTGTTTCAAATCCTGTGTCCACAGCACATCTTTTCTGTTGAATTGCGAAAATAGCCGTCCGCTGTCGTCACTCGCCGTCTTTTTGTCTCTTACTATTCCTGGTCACACTTCCAAAATGGGATAAACTTGGGCAGCTTTCTTGTAATCTCACGGAAGTTGATGAAGCAATGCATTGTGGGTCGAGTTTGCCTATTTGCGATAGGGTCTATTGTACATTATATTTTAGGTACTCTGGAGCACTACTACTGACAATATTGTACATGTGACCAAGTTTTAGTTGTTAAACTCTATATACCAAGGAGGCAAACCTATTGACCTAAACTGCTCAGATCAAATATGTGTTCTGGGAGGAGCATTTAGCAAACACCTCATGATATTAATCTGCATATAGCTGAGCGGATAAGTGTGAAATCATTCACATAGTGATGTAAGCATGAAATTTGGCATGTATGGCCCTTCTGTGGTATTCTTTAAGAAAAAACCATTAGCCATGTAAAAATCCAACATGGCGGCCATCTTTTTCAAAATGGCCGCCATAGATGACACATTTTATCGGAATATTTATTAAATACCATGTAATTCCAAAAATGTAAGTAATATTTTTGCATTTGTTGTCTATATGCATGTAAACTTGCATGTTATGTTAAATTAAAAAGGTAAAATAGTCTACCGAGGCAAAAAAATTGACAAATACAGATAGTCAAATACATTTCTTTGATAACGTTACATATATACAGATTTAGGAAGACAGTTGTAAAAGGGCCGCAAATTATATAGGAATTCTAATGATGACACAATGATACAGGTTGAAAGCATCTAATATAACAGAACAAAAACATAGCTTTCAAATGTTTTAATCAGCGTTAAAAGATATACACATATAAAAAACAGGTAAATGGACATTTACTCAGTTTTCTGGTTGAGCGACCTTGTTGAATGACCTAGGCACAAAAATGACTCTGTTGTCATTAAATTTGTGTCTGTTAGTTGCATGAACAGCTGTAGAAGCAAGAAGTACGACATAATCAATGCAACAGACCAATAAATGAAAAAAAAACAAATGAGCTTGCACGTCTGAAAGTGTTATAATCATACAAAAGCACAACTAAATGAGTAACTAAATGGTAATATTGGGCCCTTGGCAGCCATGTTGAAAAAATGGTGGCCATATTGGATTTCGGAATGGCTACTGTTATTTTTGTAAAAGGTACCCCGAGGAGTTTCTTCAGGCCAAATTTGGTGCTTGCATCACAAAGTGAACGATTCCGCCAAAAAATGCACTTACCTGCCCCACTAATAATAAGCATTCTGTCCTTAAATTTTTGGGAGACCAATGTTTTGTTTTGTTTTTAAAGCTAACCTTTAATTAACCAGGTGAGTCCCATTGAGATTACGAGATCTCTTTTACAAGGGAGCCCTGGCCAAGACAGTAGTCACACTTCCGGAAGACTTACACAAATCAGTACATAACAAAACATCACATAATAAAACAAAACATGCATAAGCAGCTCAACTGTTGTGCCTTGGAGATTCTGGTCTGTCTGTTCTTTTCTGTGTTCAAGTTTTTTTCAATTTCAGAGATGCAGTGAGGCAGCAGGTAATCAGGACACCTTGGGAGTTTCACACCTGGTGCTCGTCTGAACGGCCTATTTAAGGAGAAGCTTTTCCTGACTCCAGGGCCAGATGATTCTTGTCGCTCCATATGTCTGTAACCGCTCCCAAGGAAGTCCTGGTTCGCCTGCGCCTGTCCGTCCATTTTGGATCCACCATTCGTCATTCCTCCCTGGCGTCATCTTCATTTCAGTCACCACATCGTTATTTATTATTTATTGTAAATAAATTGTTCAC
>OMMV01219476.1:0-12677 GCA_900302635.1 Chatrabus melanurus | reverse complement strand
CATTTGCACCACATTCGCGCGTCATACCAGGGGTCCACCTCAGTGGTCACGTGCGACATTCGGGCAACATTCGCATGATATTCGCGCCACACCTGCACTGCATTCGCACGCGCCATTCATTCGCCTCGTGGGCGCATGCATGACGCCCGACATGCACCCATCATTCGCGTGTTGTGTGTGCGTCAGTCGCGCACACATCCGTGCGACCTTCGGGCCATGGTGTGGTCCGTATATCACTGCGTGCTCCCACACATGAAGAGCGAATGCCGCGTGCATGTCGAGCGTCATGCACGGGCCAACCGCTATCGTGTCGCTCTTCCACGTCAGTGTGACTGCAAGGTGCGACTCGGCCAAAATCCACATTTTTCCCCGCAATGTCGCGGCTCCATCAGGTCGCGACCATTCTCCGACATTCGCAGCTCAGTGTGATAGGGCCTTTAGGGAGAGTCAGATGATGAGTATCACTTGCACAGTGAAGGAACATTGCCGATGATATTTTGGTCATGTTACGTGTTTCTCTGTGCATGATCCAGCATGCAATTGCCTCAGTATTGAGGACTCCAGCAACTGAAAAAGGACAAGGGGGCACTCATGTATCTGCGACAGATAGATTGCTACTTACAGGAGGTAGGGATGGACCAGCTGTCTGCTTGGGAGGCTGTCATCTACGACCCAAAGCCGTTCCGTATTGTGGTGGATGTGGCGACATGTGGCACTGGTGCATGCTCCCAGATCTGAACTGACCACATGTTCAGATGTTGTGCTGACTGCTAAAACATTTCCAGTTCATCATCATCGTTCTGACTGGATGAAAGAGCATGAATGATTCGATAGTGCCTCTGTCGAATCATTCGACTTTTTCCACATCTGCATGCTTCTTCAAAAGCCAACTGCTTTGAACTCGGGTCCATTTGCCCTCACGAGAACTCCCTTAATCCAGTGTTTCCCAGTTTAGGAGCATGTAGCTGCAACACAGAAGCTCCGCTTATTAGAATTAGAGACATTAGTTACAACCAAAGGAACTCTATTTCACGCACATCTCCCCGACTGACTAAATGAAGCTTTGCAAATCCTCCACAGCTTTTAATAGCTGCCGCGATTATTACAGGCCACAAATGATTACTCCGTCAGACTCAGATTTGGATGATCAAACACAGGCCGAGATTATCAGCGTTATTTACGCCTGTGTATCTCTGGCGTAAACACGCACTTATGGAAATGTGATCTCTCGCTGCAGTAATGCACTTTGTAATGATTTATGCTGGAAGGATTCATGAAAAATGCGGCAACATAAGCAGCATCAACCCACAATCTGGTGTGCTTTTTCTTACCTCGTGTTTGCAGCACGCGCCGACACATTTCACTTGTAAATGTGTGCAATCATACTTGTTGGTAAACTTTGTGTATCAGAAGAAGAAAAGCCGTCCGCTGTACAGCGTGATGGCTCCACCTTTATAAATGTATTAAAAAGTCGTGAGTTAATAATACAGCGCATGTCTAATTACCTGCAATCCAGAAGCTTTTGGTGGCCGCGTGCCAAAGAGAAACGGAGCTAATGCAAACCAAAACATGCTCACTTTGAAAACATACAACATGCAGTCACAGGTACTCAATGCATCGACCAATTAAAATAAGGATTACCATGTTAGCCGTGCGTGTGCCTCACTGTGTGAGTGTGTATGTGTGGGCATTGCTGCCATGCACACAGGCAGGCCTCACATTGCCCACAGCTACTCAGTAAGGATTCCCGATAAGGAGAATTAGTCAAAACTTTGGAGCTGCCAGTCAGCGCCAATTAAACTTTAATCTTGGGCTGAAACAGGCACAAATAAATTAAACCCTTGTGAGCGGCAATGTGCGCTCTCCTGATAATAGGGGATTGAAGTCGTCTCGGAGCGAGGCTGCATGTTCCCCAGCTCAGCCGTGGCAAGCCGAGGGAGCACGAGCGACAGAATGAACTGAAAGGAACTCTGGAAGTTGACGAAAATGTACATAAGCAAAGGAAAGAACAGCAGAAACGAAACATTAAAGGGGTCATGCTGTGTTAAATCAGGTTTGAATCTGCCTTTTACAGTTACATATGGCTCAGCTTTTATGTTAAACATCCATGAATTCCTACACTTCTATGACTGTGCATGAAGAAATTCTCCAGCTACAAGCAAAATTTAGGCATGAAACACTATTGTTCAGTTTCTATGACATACGTAACAGAAGTCCATATCTGGACTCTGGATTACTCTGTGGGATATGCCCACTGAGACAGTCTGCACACTCTGCAGCACACCTACATGTTCTCTCGGATGCTGTGTGGAAGCATCAATATTTACTGTTTTATTTGTTTGTTTATTTATTTATATTATCAGTTATATCTTTTGTTTTGTATAATTTTTAAAAATATATTCATATAGAATGTTATAATTCTTTCATCTTCATATTAATTTATATTTTTATATTTTACAGTTTATATATGTATATATTCATTTATATATTTTAATGATTTTTTAAAATATGTATTTATTCTGTAACTGTTTACTTTTCTAATCATTTTTATATGTTCATGTTGTTAATTTATTTATTATTGTGCAATTTTGTTTGAAAAACTCTTCTTTGACATCTGCTTTTCAGACAACTGGTACCCTATATTCTTTTCTGCAAAGGTGTATGATATGATTCATTTAAAAACTCTGTTTTTGATTTTAAACATATTCCAGCTGTTAAACCAGAGCACACCACCAAGCTCGGTCAGTTTGACATAAAGTATTCTGTTGGTGTGATGGAGTCAAATTATATATTTAAAAAAATGCTCCCTTATTTCCATATATGCACACAAACATTGACCTACTGAGACGGATCTGGCCATGCATATATCAATTAAGATCCTTACACCTTTTTCCATGGTCCATGCCTAAAAACATTATCTTTATTAGAAATGCCAGCCAGGCATGCAATTGACCTCTGTAGGGCTGATGCTTTTTTCACAAGAAACTCTGCATAAATCCAGTGTAGTTAAATGTATTTGGACAATCTTGGGGTGGAATCATATTGGACTTTGCACTGCATGTGCTGGAATTTGATAACCAAACCATGCATGACGGTGCCAGTGCCAAATGGAAATGATATTTTCAATCATGCCCAAGCATAGAAACGTGGCGCAAGTATCAACCAATATAATATTCATAATAAAGCAAGATCTGCCCTTCATATCAGCCAGAGGAAATACTTTTAATGTTGCAGTATTCAAAAGTGTGGTTGTCTCTATGCACCCTGCGTAGAGCGGGATATTTCATTAATATTTTTTTAATGAATTAGCACCCTTATCTCTAGTTGCTGTGCCCGACCTGTGCTAGCCTGGTGTTTAATTTCAAAGTAATTTTCTTGCTATATGAGCACGCCGTTTATGTATTAATGTCATGGGCCTTGTCAGCCAACGCCGTGATTTATTCCCGGGTAGCGATTACGTACACTCTAATATCTTAAAAATAAGCCCCAGAGAAATGCTGTAATGAGGAAACAAAAACACGAACAATATTAGCAACAATAATGAAAATAATTGCCGGTGAAGCAACAATGGTAATCACACATAGAGAAACACCTCAGTGTTTGACCGAATCATACACAATTATCATGCATGTGTATATAATATAATTAATTCTATGTCTGAGCCTCTTAGCCCGAGGCGATCAGCATAGAATCAGTTTTGTATGTATAATAGATCAGAGCACAGTTCATGAATAAAACAAACGTGGGGAGTGTGCAGCAGTGACTGCGAGTGTTTGTCTTTGGACAGCAGAATCAAAGTGAACATGCAATATTGTGATAATCCATACTTGATGAATTCAAGGGGCTGACTTGCCTTAGCTAAGTTCAGCTAATTTCCAGACATGGCTTGCCTCCATAATTGAGTTTCCAATAACATTATGATTATTCCAGCCCACATGATAATTGAATCCAAGGTATTTTTTTTAACACTGCAATATTGTAGATGTGTGATTATTATGCATTTGCATGTAGATTTCAGTGCCTTCCTGAAACTCATCACTTTCCTCCTAACTGGATTTCCTATATTGTAGCATACATTTAGCTCATAACAAATGATGGGATCCCCTCTCATTATGAACACAGAGTCAATTATTCTAAAAAGTTCATTTTTATATCAATTTTACCGCAGATTATATTATATTGCAAAGAAGATCCTTCCAAAAAAGAAAGAAAAAAAAGTCTGGAAAAAAGCTTCCCGGCATCCGGCAGTTTGTCATTCTCATTATCTGTGAAAAGTGAATATTTTTACAGTTTAACTCATCAAATTCACATCACTGCCAACACTCCACCCGCGCTTCCAGTTTGATCCTGCTTAAGAAATGCTATCAAACTTAGACACCCTGGCCCCAATGCTCATCTGTTGCATAATGTAGGCTGTATAGGCAGGAGCGGCGCGGGTGTGAATGTAATTTTCATTAGTCTGATGGAGCCCCCACAGATTCAGCCTGTGCACAGGGGCACAAAGCGGAGCACAGAGCCCAACGGTGAATATGGGGAGCGCTGCAGCACTCTTTTCAGATCCACAATGTGCCAAATCCCCTTCACTCACAGCTCCGACTAGTTGGCATCTTCTGTAGCCTGACATGAAATGAATTTTTGACAATGCAACAGTGAGCAGTCAATGCATTCATGCATGTATGGCAGCATAAATCAATCACCCCATCACAAAAAAAGTGGGAAATTATTTACTATAGCCCTGCGTCTTCGGCTCACTCTGTAATGGTAAAGGGCTTCTGATGTTGCACAGAGCTCGTAGTGAGGAGTGGGTGTTACTTAGGCATTAGCACAGCATTAGCTAGTCACTTAGTGTTGGGTTAGCTGTCGCATTAGGCAAGGGTGTTGCCAGGTCCACTTCAGGCTTGTTTTTTGTGGTCTCATAATGTGGGTTTTGGGGCCATGTTGTCTGGTTTTGTTGCCTAGGTTGAAATAATCATGATAAAACTCCACTTAAACATCTCATAATACGAAAACGTTGTCATTAGCAGACACAGGTAGAATCCGGATTTGTAAATCACCATGTCATCTCAACCAACTCCACATACTGTGTGTTTTCAGGAAACTCACGCAGCCTTGGGGGAAAAACATGCAAACTCTGTCCAGAAAGGAACTGGGCATTGGTGGAATTGAACCTCAGAGCTGCTTGTTGAGAGGCCAGAGTGCAAATCACTGTGCTGAAAGCAAACATAAACCAAAGCAATATGGTGATGGGTCTTGTATTGTTTTATCTTCTCCCTCAGTTTTGCAACTACAATCACCATTTTTCAGTGTAGTTAGATCTGGTGAAGGACTAGGTCCTTGGCATATTTTGGTAGCACTGGGGTGTGAATGAACGGGAATATACTGTACATACAAGTAACACAGCTCCAAAGCTACTTCCCAAATAGCAGTGTAACCATGCCATGCCATAACTCTGCCTTAAAACCAGTGTAAACCCCTTTATGCAAAGTGTGGCATCTATGACTGCTGCAGGCACGAACTAAGTTGAAATTTTATCGCCAAACTTACAAATGATACATTACATAACTTAGATAACTCACCTTATTTGTTTAATCCATTACTGCTGTACAGAAGGGTGAAAAAAACCCAACATTGTGCGGCAAAATCAGTTCCCATGTAGCAGTGTAACCGTGTTGTAACGCTGTCATAAAACTATCGCAAACCCAGCGTAAACCCCTTTGTGCATAGTGTGGAGTCTACGACCACTTCAGGGGTGAAATGAATTGAAATTCTCTCGTCAAACTGATTTATACATTAAATACAGGAAAACAGATCAAATTTAGGCTTGTGTCTCCCAAGTGCCTTCTGGCAAGCTGTAGCTGAAATTTCACATCTTCTTTTCTTTCCTTCCCTGTCCCACTCCACTATCTGTGTGACTGGTGATGTAACAGGCAAAAATTGCACTATGCACAGTTTGTCCAGTCACATCAACAGAAACCTATAACTCTTTCAATGTTGCCATGGGTGTCTTGGTGGCTTCCCTCACTAGTCTCCATCTTTCATGGTGGAATAGCTCCCCGCTATAGTTCAGTAACAACTGAAACTAGAGCAGAGATTTTGTGCTTAAGTTACTCAGAGACCCTACCTGTCTATTTGATCCAGCTGAATGGTTTACCTAAAAATGACTGGATTTTTCCCAATTTCACCTTTGTGTTTGATGACACGGCACATTACTGTACTTCACAAACCATTGAGACGAGAGATGAGATTTTTGGCTCAGTGACGCCAAGTTTATATTTGATCTAATTAAATTTTCCTGAAAATGAGCAGAAATACTTCTTATGACTGTTGATCCCATTTAATTGGGTCCTCACTGTACTTCAGTAAATGGGTAGCAAAATTGTTAACACTGCAGAGATAAACTTAACAGAATGTAAAGAATCACAGTTGAATACCTCTCTTTCAACTTGTGATAATATGATGCAGGCAAAATGGTTTTGTACATTACAAATAAATTGACACCAAAATAAAGACAATACAACCAGTCCAAAAACTTGCATGGTAATACACGTGTAATGTCACATGTATAATGTCACATTCAGTGAATTATAAGAAAATTTGGCGGGATTTTGTCACTAATATTGCTAGAAATATTGCATGCCTATAAAATACAGTGAGGAAATAGATAGATAATTGAGTCCATCCCTCAATTCAATTCAATGTATTTATATAGCACCAAATCAAAACATAGTTGCCCCAAGGCGCATCACAAGGGTTAGGTCTAACCTTACCCACCCCCTGTGCAAGCACATTGGCAACAGTGGTGAAAAAAAAACTGAGTATAGGAAGAAACCTCAAGCAGACCAGACTCAGAAGGGTGACCATCTGCTATGGCAGACATGTAATAAGGACAAACTCATTAATATCTGGTGAACTTTGATACACCAGATCAATCCAAAAAGTAATTTTGCTTTTTGTTATGGAATACAACAAAGACCGAACTGCCACCTGTTGGAAGTTAGTGGATGTTGGATGGATGATGGATTAGAAACAGGTGTGACTGTCAGTGAGAGAAAGACTGTTTCCACACAGAAATGTACTAAATCAGAGAACTAAACTTAATTTCTGAGTGCTTCACAGCAGTTACGTTCTAAAATCCCGCTCTCCTTGCACTGCCTAAATTCTGTTGTGTTTAAAAAGCAGCTGAAGACTTTGCTGTTTAAACAGGCTTTTAGTTAGACCAAGGTTTTTACTGTTTCTTCTGTGTTTTTGGATTTTTATTTATTTATTTTAAAAACTTGTGCTGTCTTAGTTTTTATTTATATTTTATTGTGAAGCACTTTGTGATTTTTATCTGTGAAAGGTGCTATATAAATAAACTTTGCTTGCTTGCTAAAACTCAACTAACACGGTCATACTGCCACACAACCCTGCAGAAAGGAATGTGTATGAATGTAGCCACAAAAGAAAAAGAGAGCGAGGAAGGTGGTCAAGTTGGGTATGAAGAAGAAGATGTAAGTCTTATGTAGGACTTGATTCCTATTGGTGCCGTGCTTATCCTCGGATTCCGTAGCCTGAAGCAGAAGCAAGTCTACGACTCCCCCTGGACTCGATGCTAGTCCATTGTAGGCTACTTCACGAACCAAGGCTGGTTCCCACTTACAGCTGGGTGGACTGACACAGTCCAGATGAAGTATCTTATCCAAGGACACAGACAGGTAGCGTGACCAGGAAGCTAGATGTATATGAAGAGCTATTTTCCAAAACGCTATAAATCCATTTTAACTGTTTTGAGAAAAATGACATTTATGTACCCAGACACACAAATTTTACAAACATTCATTTTATCCTGTTAAAACAGTATATTGGCACAGTCTGAACATGTTCAACAATAACTGTCAAATCTAACAACATTGTTCATTATAAAACCAAAATTTTATTATATTTTTTCCAAAATGCTATAAATCCAGACATTTATTTATGAACATGCAGTGGATTTCCTGTAGTGGATTTCAAAGTACCACCTTTAAAAGGATGATTAAAAAATGGTGCGTCGTGCACTACTGTGTATTTTCCTAATTTTTTTTATCACCTCAATTAAGGTGGTGTTTCTGTGTGATGTAGCAATTGTCACATTGCATATCAGTTTTTTTTTGGGGGGGGGTATGATTTTGGAATACAGCTGTAATCTTGGGCCATTGAGAAAGTGTGTGTGTGTGTGTGTGTGGGGGGGGCTTTTAATAATCTGAGGTAAAATTAGAGCATGGGGTGGATTTAGTCATAAATTATGCTTAAATCAGGAGAATATCTGTGAAAACCCTCATGGAATTGTGGGACTTTGGAGAACATTAAACATCAAACACATGAAATTGCATGAGGTAGATAAAAAGTAATTTGGCACAATATGACCCTTTTAATAATTATCTTACTGGATCCAAGACCATTCAATTTCAATCAGTTCATTGAATCTGTTCTTTGAATGTTAAAACCTGGATGAAAAACATCATGAATCAAACATTTTTACACATTTTTACACCTTTAAGAGGTCCAGTTTAATTAATGCTCATTAAAGTGGAGTTTCATCACAAAACGTCCACTAGTTTACACACAAACCCCACATTTTAGATATTTCTGTGACAGTTATTAAACCAAATTATTTTTGAAAGGAAAGGAGACTTACGCGCGGAGCGGATTAGTGGAGAGGAGATATCGCATTCAGCCACACAACAAGCGTGGGGCTTGTCGTGGTTTGGAAAGAAACTGCAATTTGCAGTACATTTTAAACATGTATATGTCACGGTTTGGCATAAAAAATTAATGGGGCAGTGAATAGGATCAGTAAACTATAGAATGGCATCACAAGCTCGTTTTTTTTTTTTTTTTTAATTCGCCATTTATTGCGTTTTGGAAAAGAGCTCTTCATATATTGGTAAATCAACTCCTCTCCAACTGAGCTACCTCCTCTGCAAGGTACAGAGAGAATGCAATCCCTGTGAGGGACAGGCCGTTTCCACACAGAAAATTGACTTAATTAGAGAAACAAACTGTTTTTTTTCTTATTGTTTAACAGTGATTACATTCTAAAACTGAAATAACACAGTCATTTGACCACACAACCCTGCCACATGGTATCACTGCCACACAACCCTATGGAAAGGATTTTGTATGAAAGTCGCCAAGGCAGACACTTCTTCCTTCTCATTCTCTCTTAACATATGTGTAGGTTTGAAGTTACATGTAACTTGAAATGAGCTTGTTTTTCAGTTTTTTTCATTTCCAAAGCCTAGGTCTGGTGGCTACCAAGGCCAACGCTGCTTGTTAGATATCGGCATACAAAATTGAACATGTAGAATTTTAGGAAGGCATAGCCTATCTGCCGCCGTTGACTGGGCCGCTAGACGCTCTGAGCTTCTCTGTGCACATGGATGTCTGTGAATCTCGATCCATTCTCATCACTGTGAGTAGCCATGGGGCCCCAGCAGCGAGGATGGCACCAGCCAAGACATTATGCCAGAGTTTAGCTGTTGTTTTGCATAAATGTTGAATCACGCCAGCATATTTTTAGTGTATAACAACAGCCTGTACTGATATTGATTTAATACTCAGTAATATTTAAACTGCCCTTAGGGATCAATACGGTTGAACATGATTGAATATGGCCTACTTGCTCGTACAGATGTAATGCAGCCACAATAAACAGAATATATGGGATGTTTGTCTCTGTGCTTCTTTATGATGCTGATGTGAAAACAGTTAAAAACTTGGCTATCTTTAACTTTAACAAAATAATTACTGCAATATGCATGTCATTAAACATTTGCAAATTAAGCCTTTTGATGAAAAAATCAATTTAGCCATATTTTCATGATATATTAGAAAATAAATACACTTTTTTTTTTTAAGTGCACACGTATTACTTTGAAAATGCATTGTGTTCCTGGTGATGAGGAAGAATGGTGAAAGGAAAGCTCGAAATAAGTAGCAAAGAAAGGTTGCAACAACTTTTAACAAAACATGACATGTGAATGAGGGCTGAGTCCTCATTTACATATGCTGACATTTTGCAGAGAATATTTCAACGTTAGGCTGAGCTGTAATGAACTCCTGCCAGGGAGCAGTCAAGGAATAATGTTTCCATAAAGGTAACCTGTCCACATCTCCTCCAGGAGAAAGATGTGGAGGAGGAAAAGACATTTTTCTCACTCTCTCCTCGTCTGTTGGGTGTTTGGCAACAAAGGGGTATTTTTCTCTCAGCTCTCTTCATCCATCTTGGCCCATACTGATTTAGTGTATTTTTCCAGCCTTTTTACAGGCTAATTGCACACGGCGACGGTGAATTTGTTAGTGGTGACACCTTGCCTACCCATTGGGATTGCATCTCATTACCGGACGCAATGTCCAGGAACATCAGATATTATTAGCTGTCATTAATCTGCCATATATACTGAAGGGGGAGAACGGGGCGGAGAAGGGCAACAAAGGACAAAAAGAGACAAATATGATGGTTGGCAAAGGCTCACGTATTGAGGTCAAAGTTCACAAATGTTAGCAAAAAACCCAGGTGGACTAAGAGTTGGAGATCATGAAAGATGATGGCGTCATAAAATGGAAAGGTTATTGAAATACACCTAAAAATGCCCATTTACAAAATCATGCACAGTCATTTAAGAATGAAATAAAATTCTTCTGAGGTTTATTTTTCTCAATAAGAATGCTCACACCAAAGGTGCTTTGATATATGTTGGCACCACAAAAAAATAAAAATAAAACCATTTGAGGATGACCTGGTCCTGATTTTGCTAAAATAAAGGGTGTAAAATGGAGCATTTTAGCAAAGAGCACAGAGGGCTTTCAGGAAATCCAGCATTGCACTAGCTCAGTCAAAGAGCTGAAGACGTAGTGTGCTAGCTTAGGTCCTTCATTTGTGTTTTATTAATATCAGCTGAATTAACTGCTTCATTTATCTGCTCACTCATATAAATCTTTACGTTCATTCATATTTACCAGCTGATTGACAAATCCACTAATTCCCCGCAATGACTGGAGCAAGGCAAGCATAGGATGAATGGAGTCAGTCAGTCAGTGAGTCAGTGAGTGGGTCCGCAAAATGTTCTGATAGATACAAGTGAGGACCAGATAACCTCCTATTTTGGGCCATGTTGGTATCAGTGGATATAATAATTTGCAGTTATTCTTTCATATATTAGTTTAAATAAGAATGTTGGCACAGTGGGACATGGCTGGGTTTGTTCAGCCAGGCACACAAGGTTGGCCTTTTGTTTGCATGCGATTTATGAAGCCTTATTGCTAATTGCAGGGTCCTGGTGCCCACCAACGGCACTATTGCTGTTATTCAAAGCGCTGTATTTGCAGTCAGGTCCATAAGTATTTGGACAGTGACACAACTTTTTTATAAATTTTTTTATTGGTTTACCACAATGAAGTTAAAACGAAACTTTGAGCTTTAATTCAAGTGGTTTAACAAAAAAATTTATCACATTAAAAAGTTAGTATTTTTATGCATGGTTCCTCCTTTTTCAGAGCCCATGAGTAATAGGACAAACTAAATATAAGGATTATTTTTAATATAAATCATCACTTTTACAGTCAGTTTTCTTTGGACAAGTCAGTGGATGGATACATGAACATTTCCATTTACTTTGATCATTATGAAACAGTGTGGTACTGTATGGTAAATCTGTCTGGAGAAGGCAGTTCCACCAAGAAGGCAAGATAAAGTTGAATATTTTAATACATTAAGATAATGTACAGAATGTTAGAACTGTCTTTGGCATAGGTCCCTGTCACAGCAGAGAGTAGAGGTATGATGATCTCAAATTTTACTGTTGGAAAAGACAGGGGCAGAGCCTTCCCCCAGGCAGTGGACAGGGACCAGCTGGTAGCGATAGGGCGGAGGAGGTGGTGTCTGGTCGGTGAGCTGTAAACAGCAAGAAGTGAGTTAAAACTTTAAAGTTTTAAAGAACGTGCGTGTTTCCTGTTGGTTGAGCGTTGATGATGAAAAGGGGACCCCTGCTTCTGCTTAGAGATTACTGCTGTTTAGGAAATAATTCTGAATGAATACTTAAAATCTGAGTCTTCTCGTAGAACTTACGCTATGCAGCATTTCTCAAAAACTGAGTCAGTGTGCAAGAAGGAAACTAGTGAGGGAAGCCACCAAGACACCCAGGCAACTCTGAAAGAGGTTTATAAAAACAATAAAGGCTTTTAAAATTTATACTTGGATTGGAAGGAACACTTGAATGACTGACAGCAGCGGGCAATACACTATATCATATCAGCCATTCCCATCCATCCATTCTCAATACCCGCTTAATCCAATCAAGGGTCACGGGGTGCTGGAGCCTATCCCAGCAGTCATTGGGCGAGAGGCGGGGTACACCCTGGACAGGTCGCCAGTCCATTGCAGGGCCACATATAGACAGACAAACGCAGCCACACTCTCACTCACACCTATGGTCAATTTAGAGTCACCAATTCACCTAACCTGCATGTCTTTGGAAGTGGGAGGAAACCGGAGTGCCCGGAGGAAACCCACGCAAACATGGGGAGAACATGCAAACTCCACACAAAAAGCAACTGGGCATGGTGGGAATCGAACCCCAGACCTTCTTGCTGTGAGGCAAGAGTGCTAACCACTGAGCCTACCGTGCCGCCATTTATAAAAATACGTTGTTTAATTT
>OMMV01219474.1:0-12305 GCA_900302635.1 Chatrabus melanurus | reverse complement strand
CTGTCTTGGCTCCCCTTTTCCGCTCGCTGGGGCGGGCGCAGGGAGGCCACTGGGGCGTGTGGCCGCGGGTCTTCAGAGTCCTTGGGGGGCTGCGGGTGGCCCGGGTCTCGTGGGTCTTTCTCTGCCTGCCTCTGGCTCCCGGGGGGGCGGTGTCGCAGCCGCTCAGCCTCATTGACGAGTACGTTTTGTGACAGACTCGCACACACATAGGGAGAGGTGCTGTGTGTTTGTTTGTGTGTCTGTTTCTTGATTTCACATGCTGTCAGTTTATTGGCTGGGCTTTGCTGCGGGTGCAGCCCGGCGGTTGCGCTTATGGCGAGGCTCAGGTGTTGTTGCATTGCGTGTTGTTGTTGTTGCATTTTTGTGCTTTGTTGTCTGTTTTCTTTCTTCCACTCCCCCGTCCCCTTTTTGTTGCTTTGTTGTTGTCCCTTTCTGTTCCCCCCCCCTATCAGTAAAAAAAAATAAATAAAAAAAAATAAAGCTGCCGGACAGGACAGGGGGAAAAAAAATAAAAAAAAGTGACGTCGGAGTCGGCGGCAAACATTCCATAATCAGTTTGTCCGACTTTTATATGAAAAGAGGAAATCACTCATGTCATATTAGCATTGGTAGGTTTAGCGCACTCGCTGAACTACTAAAGACACATAACAATCCGACATGTACAGTCAGGTCCATAAGTATTTGGACAATGACAATATTTGTAATGTTTGTACATCACCACAATAGAGGCGAAGTGGAACAATCAAGATGTGTGCGTAGTGTCGACTTTCAGCTTTAATTCAAGGGGTTGAACAAAAATATTGGATTAACTACTTTCCCTCCATTTTCAGAGCCCATAAGTAATTGGACAAACTAAATATAAAGATTGTTTTTCATACAAATCATCACTTTTACAGCCAGTTTCCTTTGCAGAAGTTGGGGAGGGGTGGATACGTGCACATTTCCAAATCACTGAATATTAGGCCCTGGGATGAGGTGTGAAAAGATGAATTTTCGTTTGACAACTCACCAAACCAATTTCTGTCAATTACATCTTAAAGATCACATATATGGTAGTATCAAAAAAACATTTTTCCGGAAAAACAAGTGTCACATTTTATTATAACATGATAATACCTTTTGTATGGAACTTGACGTCCCACAATATCTTAGCTCTGCTGTTCTCAACCATCTTTGGTGGTGTTCCCCATTTGGACATTGGTATTTCCCATCTGTATTTTGTGTGTGTGTATATATATATATATATATATATACGTAAATGTTATTACATGGTTGTTTTGTATCCATCCCTGTATCCTTCCCAAGTGGTCGTATCATCCCGAGAGCGAAGCGAAGTAACGCATTCATACGCTTACTCTGATTCATATCGCTTACTCTGTTTTCCTGCATTTCTGTAAGCTTGTTTATGTCCTCTTCTGTAAGTCGCTTTGGATAAAAGCGTCTGCCAAGTGCAATGTAATGTAATGTAGTGTAATAAGAATTCAAATAATTAGGTTTTATTCATTTCATGTACAACATTACACATCCAAAAATACAACTGTAGTGAAACTATAAAAACCATTTTCCATGAGAACAGTACAACTGTCTATTCAGTGTGTCATCATGAATAATTTACAGCTTCCTCAGAATTATGTCCTGTTTAAAATGTCCTTAAATATATGGTGGAGTAGAGTGTCCATTCAATACAAACACCTTGCAGGAGTGTAAGTTCAATCAATAAGTTAAGTCTAATATTAAACCACAAGTAACAGTCAATAAGTGATAATCTTTTTTCATTTTGTAGCCATGTAATCATTTGGTGATTATAGAGTTGTAGTATTTCTCAACCTTAGCTCAGCTGGTTTCCACTTGCTTTTTTTTTTTTTCAAATAGCAAATCTGCTCAAGCGCTCTCAGCGCACGCTTAAGCAGTTCTGTGTTCAGGTTCATTACGAGCGTTTTGAGTTACAAATGACGTTATATGACAACTGTATTCCTCATCCTTCAGAAATGGAGGAGGAAAACAGTAATTAGAGTAAATTACATATGATTATCCTGCCAGGAGAATCATCTGTGCGCTTGTTTTGGCAATTTCAGATTAACGCTCGAACCGGTTGGAGGAAAGACGGAGTTACAGTTTGCAGGATTGAGCCTGCTGAGGGAAAATGTAGATATGGAAATCTGGCAACACAGTTTTTGCAGGAGTAAGTACACATCAAAACTGCAGCAGCTTTTCAGAATAAAAATCTAATAAAAGTATTAGATTAGCATTAATTTATATTAGTTTTGTAGTATTGTATACAGTTGTTGTGCCAGCTAAATGCATGTGCAACCTTATAAATGCATTGGACAAAATTGTCAACATGCTATTAGATTTTGTGTCACATGACAAACTGAGCTAAGCAACCGCTAACTAATACTTCTATATTATGTGTCCGGTCTTCAAGATAAAATCACAGAGTAGGTGGCTCTGTGGCATAGGAGTTGGTCTACCAACATACCAGTATAGATTGCAGATTGATGCCAGGTGTGTCTCAAAAGGATCCTTTTGCTGTGGGTGTAGTATCTTATCTGTTCCTAGGACTGCGCTCTTCTAGGCTGAGACCTCAGATGTTGTACCTGGAATCAGTTTCAGCCATTGTCCCAGTTTAGGGGTCACAGTCACGAGAGCTACTGTTGCCACTGGGACCACTATGGCTTTTACCTTCCACATCTTTTCTAGTTCTTCCTTCAGCCCCTGTTACTTCTCGATCTTCTCATGCTCTTTCTTTCAGACGTTGCTATCACTTGGAATTACCACATCTATCACGACTGCTCTTTTCTGCTCCTTGTCAACCACCACTATGTCTGGTTGGTTGGCCAGCACCTGTTTGCCTGCCTGGAATTTGACGTCCCACAACACCTTAGCTCTGCTGTTCTCAACCACCGTTGGTGGTGTTTCCCACTTGGACAATGGTATTTCCCATCTGTATTTGGCACAGATGTTCCTGTAGACTATATTATCTACTTGGTTGTGCCTCTCAGTGTGTGTGTGTGTGTGTGTGTGTGTATATATATATATATATATATGTATAAAAAATCTATTGGTATTTATGAGGTCATAAGAGGAGAGCAATTAGAAAATTGTCAAGTTCATGACCATGTCATTGATAAAGGGGGTATCTCACCTGTGATTGCTTGCTTTGCAGCCAATTTGCGATGGTAATAGCAAATTTGTGCTTTTTATTCACGGGCTCGCAGAATGGTCACACGTTGTCAAATTGCTTGAAGGAAATTTCAAATTTTAAAAATTCCCGCGACTATAAAAATTGAGGCTCTGATGTGAAATAGTGGCAAATCTGTATCAAATCTGTCTCTTTTAGCAACGCAATAATGGCTGCAAAATTGTCGCCTGTTGTATCGAGGGTTTTTGCGATGCCCGCGACAAAAAGGATAAATATATTGCAGCCGTACAGACTTGTCATTGCAGTGAGACAATCACGCTAACATCTGACTTGTCTTTCATGACAAGTCAGATGTTAAAAAAAAAAAAAAACCTTGTAAAAGTCGCAAAAAAAAAGTCGCACATTTACCGCATCCGAAAAATTGCAGGTGAGATAGACCCTTAACACATCAGTCCGTGTGCATCTGAAGACCCAGAATACCTCGTAGAAAAAAACCTAAAAAACAAAAACTATTGTAACGGAGAAATTGTTCATCTTGTAATGGCCAAAAGTTTCTTGGAGCCATTCATGAAATGCCTCACATTCGAGTGGGAGGGGCCAACAAACTGAGGTGACATCATACGGTTAAACCTTAACCTGAGCGTTCAGAGGCTGCATCACAACTGGCTGACCTCACATTTAAATTAGCCTGTATGACAGGGTGACTGACATCCTCATGAACTCCCTAAAGAAAGAACAAATGGAGTCATTTTGACTGTGATTTTAACAGCACACATCACTCAAGAGGTTTGTAGACACAGGAAGAAAATTGTGTAGTGATGCTTCAATAGAAAGACACAGAAATTAATCATCTCCATAAACTTTTCCATCCCGAAATGTAAAATGCTGAGAACACAGTAGGTTTGTTCAGAAGTGTGGAGTCAACAACAGCCCATTTACTGGAACAGCTTCGTGCCGCACGCGGTGGGAACAACTGTCTCGCAATGCAGATAACAAGCAGCCAACCAGCAGAAGGTGGAAATGGAGCATCCGACAGAGCAGCTGACGAGGCAGCCGAGAAACGATGCTCTGAAGCGAGCTGCGCGCTGACAGCAACTGGAACGCTGGTCAAGTGAAGTATGCAATTTAGCATGCAGCAGTCACGCTAAATACAGTACAGACTGACAGCGTGACGATGATTACCTTAAATGATTCTACAAGGAGAGAGATTTGGAAAAAAACAAAATGTTTTCCCCACAAATGTCTTTTTGGCCTTTTGGTCTGGTCTTTTTATTGATATTGTTTCAGTGTGTCCAATTATTATACAGAGAATTTATTCTTGTTGAGAAATATTAGGTATTTATTCACCAGATTTACATAATTATACACAGGTGCAGTGGTAGTGCCTCTGTGCGTTAGAGTCAAGTCTGGGAGCAGGAACTGGTGCCACGCATCAGCGCACGCTCCCAGACAAGACTTGCTATGCATTAACTTGAATGCTCCTCTGGGGATCCTGCACATGAAAATCAATGTGAGAAATGTTCTTGAAGTATTGCATTGCTTTGAATAAATCTAAGTGTAGTATTGGAGGTTTTGTTGAGTACAGATTGAACATGGTGAAAGAGTTGTGTGTTAGTCAAGGATAAAGTGTTTCCATTTTGGACAGAAGTGATCAAATGTCAAGGCTACACCGAACTAAATAATATGGTTTCACTGGAAGGCAAAGAATTGATTTTCATGACTCGGTGTGGAACATGTAAGGCGCAGGTGTTGCACTTTCTGAGTGGCCTTTCTTTCTTTCTTGTTTTTAAAATATTTTCAGGATGTTCAATGTGCCTAGAGCTTTTGCACAGTACTGCATGTATGTACATATACACATATATGTGTGTGTTTGTGAAGAAGTATTAAGTACCCCAGTGTTTATATACAAATGTGGTTTTTGATGTTTTTTCTTTTTTTTCATGAGTATGTCGGTAAAAAAAATCCATATCAAAATCTTTATCATTTGAGCACAAACAGTTGGTCCTTGGCAGAGCTCCCAAGGACCTGGGCTGTATTTCACATATTTGACAGTTGATTCGGATTTACATTGTGAAATTTGTAAACTACTCTTTTGTAAGAAACCTTGAGTGTCTTGCCTTCTGATGGCTTCAAGCCAGTTAAAGTACACGAAGGCCCCCACTTGCTACTTGGAGCTGTCAAGTTGTGGATGCTCCCAGACGATGTGATTGCAGCATTACGTTGTCAAGTATTGCCAAGCTTTTATATGCTTCCCATGAGCAACAGAAGTTATATGACAGAGCGTTTCCAACTTTAAAACCAAAAGAAAGTGAATATTTTGGGGAAAGAGGGGGATAATATCCAGGCTGAAGCACAGCGGTGGATTTCTTTGGTGATATTCTACACAGCCAAAACTTTAAGAATTTGATGGCTGAGTGAGCATTCAAAAACAAGGGAAATTGTTTTCTCTAGACCGTAACTATTGCATTTTTGAACCTTGACTCCTTTGAAACATACTGGTTTTTTTTTCTAACTCCCTTTTGTTTGCATTTCTTTGGAAGATCGAGAGCCAGATGCATTAAACTCTGTGTAAATTCAGAGACTCACGGTCACAAAGCTTTTGCATAAACACCAAGCATATGGAATTTTTCTACAAAGATACTCAGCTTCATAAAAGAAGAACATACAGTGAGAATGTGCAGACCTCATACATTCTTCAAAGCAGACATACACATGGTTTTCTAATGTGAGTCAAAGGGAAAACTGCAAAGTGAAAATGCAAGAGAAGAAAAAAGTTCTTTACTTGCCCTGAAGCACATCAAGCCCGTGCGTCTCCCCGGATACTGTAGCATTAAGTGGATGAAAGTCTACACGTCCCCCTGGATGGGACGGCAGTCCATTGCAGGTTACTTCCCCAGCCAAGACTGATACCCATTTATATCTGGGTGGACTGGGAATATGCAGATGAAGTGTTTTGTCCAAGTACCCAGACACACACACACACACACACACACACACACACACACACACACACACACACAGGTAGCCTGCAGCATACAACTGGAATCAAACCCTGGTCTACGTATATATTGGTCGTCCACACACAGTGCCACCTACAAATACTACAGACCGAAGGTAAAATGCAACACCACTAAATATACTTAGTGTGTCAGGCAGTTTTACTGTGTTAAAGTTTACACACCTAATTATTGTTGTTAAGGTTGGATTACCAAAGTGCATTTTGATGATTACTGAGTGTGACGTTTTTTGGTGTTGACAAAGGCAACGGGGAAAACACTGGGAAACTTAATATTCAGAAGAGTCACTGTCTGCAATCATGAAATCTTGACTGGAATAACTGAGAAAACAAACAAATCACATCCACTCAATTAATGAGGTTGAAAGAAGTCGATGTCAGAGATGGATGATTGTTTGCAACTTGTGGCAGTGACTAGTCAATAGTCCGACGGCCCATTGGTAAAATTGGGCCGCCCATTGTCCGAAAATTGTTAAAAATGGTTATATGCAGTTCAAACTTAGCAAAATAGAGTTACTTTTAAGGGACCCCGTCCTATATGTGGAAACATGCATTATATTTATAAAATACCCAACAAGCAAGGATTTTATTTGTAAAATTGGGGGGTTAGGGTTAGGGCCAAACATTTATTATAATTATTAACCCTAACCCTTAAAAGTAACTAACTAACTAACTAACCCTAATTTTCGGACCAATGGGCCTTCGGACCAATGGACCTTTGGACCAATGGACGTTCGGAATAATGACCCGTCCCTGCCTGCGGCGGGGCCAGTTTATGCAGTTATGTGTTGCAGGCCTGAAATGCAGAAATGGATGTGTATTAATAAATGAAACGAAGTTGACCACACGAAACATGAAATATCTTGAGTGCATACTGTCTGCAAAGAGATAGAAGTCAAAGTAAATGTAAGAATCTCTGTTCGTTTTTGTTTTTTTAATTTGCAATTTCCATACTGTCCCAACCTTTTCTCATTTGGGGATGTACATTGCACCCCTGATCTGACAGACTGGCCTCATTCCTTCAAAACAAATCCTTTTATGCCCCACCACCATGCCTTGTAATCCCACCCTCTCTTTTATGTAAAAGCAAGTATGTGAACATGAAGCGATTTGGTAATCAGTACATTAATTACCTTAGCTAATGATCTTATTAGCATAACTGATTATGTTCAATATATCATGGTGATTAAGTGCCCGTTCATATATTTCAGCACAGCATTTTTCATATTTTATCAACAATGTTTTTTTGGAAGATTATTAATCCATTTTCAATAATTAATGCCTTCAATTTCACCAAAGTTAAGTATCTTCAATATATAGTGCCGTATTCCCCTAGAAGCACAACGGCAAGCTCAAGCAGTACTGCTCCTAATTGGTATTTTCCCAGGACTGAACTACACACTGCCTGTGTGTTTGTTCTTTTCTTTCCGGTGCACGGCACAAATTGGGAGGAGAGGTGCGACCATGTGGGAGCCTCATTCAAATGAGGCTGGTGGAAATTGGGTCTTAGAAGTTGAGCTGTAAATAGACCTCTCAGGACCATGTCTGTTTTTGTCAAAAAAAAAAAACCCATTAATTATTATTCATTTTTTCATTAATAGTTTGTACAAATCACATTGATGCGTTACTAAACATGGAAATGTCTGTGTGGAAATGTAAGATCAGGAAATAGCTGCTTACTGTCCAGCCATAATCACAGTGAGTTATTTTAGTGTCAGGAAAATACTAATTACTCATAGTGGTGCTGCACGAAAAAGGGTTCGCTCGTTCCTCCCAGGTAACCCATCAACTCGATGATCCTGTAGTTGAATATAATTGGTCCGTCAAGCAAAAGCTGTAGGTGTTAATTATATATGACAGTGACTGAGAGGGAGAGAGTGCAAAAGTAAAAGTGGCAGAAAAGGCATGCTGGTGGAGCGAAGACACATTCAGAGGAAACCTTTAGAAGTGGACAAAGAAGGCTGTTCCAAGAAATTAAAAGAAAGTTAATTATGTGATAAAAGACAGAAACAACAGTGATCAATTAGTTATATCAGTGTAATGAGTCAAGGCAAGGACCCCAGTGCAGAGAACCACAACGACGGACAGGTTTTATTGTACAATAAGAAGAAGAAGAGTACTGGCTCGGGTCCGGTACACAGTAATCAGTCCAAAGCTAACACAGGAGGGGAAACACAGGAGAATAATCCAGACCCGAAAAGGTTTCAAAATCAGACTTCATAGACAGCAACAGTCTTTCAGGGGATTAGCAGTAGGATTGTCTAAAACAAAAACCAGGAATGTTCATACAACAGAGTCCAAAGGAGCAGACGAAAAACCAAGAATCAGGAACGGCCGCAAAAGTCGATAACAGGAGATCATTAACACTATAACTAGAGCAAAAACAGAAGTCCAAAATGAGAGCAAGAGTCAGTAACACGGAATCAGTAACACCAACACTAGAGAGCACGGCGGAACCTTTTACAATCTGGGACTAGAAGATGTTCTCACGGCGTATCTAAAGGAGGTGGAGCAATTAGACCCGGACGTACACAGACACGCAAACGTCGAGGGCAACAACCCGGAAATCAAAACTAACACAAAAAAACTCGTCAGAATAAGAGCACACATGAAAACATCACAGGATAACAGGGAAGGAAAATAATCAGAAATAACTCAGTGACTACAAAATAGACAAAAAGAGGAAAGCAGGACTGGCCAAAACATGACCCATGACAATCAGTATCCTGATTGCTCTGCATCAACTGAAGCCTTTTGCATGAAGTTTGCATGTTTTTCCTGTGTCAAAGTAACTTTTCTCCACATGCATCAGGTTCCACCTGTAGTTCAAAAACAGAAAATGGTTCCTGAACTCAGCCTTGCCCTGCCTGTTTGACACTTCCACCTAATTTAGCTACATTTACATGAATGATTTTTTTTCTTCAAATTATGAATATGAACATACTGATTACATGTGCACAAAAAAAGTAAGGAGATAGTCTCATTAACTTTTTCCAAGAAAACAATAGGTATTATGGCATGCAGAGACTTGGCTTTCGGGAGTTTGAAGAAGGGCATGCTGCATCACATTCTTTCAGTTTTTCTGCTGAAAATTCCACAAAGAAATCAAAAATGACCTTCTTCTCCATGCGTTGCATAGAAGGATGGAAGAGCGGAGCTATTTCATGACATTTTAATATCGCTCCCCTTTTTTTTGACTCAAACTAGACCATAAGCTCATGCTAACGCACGGACTCTTGACGTTTGAAGTTTGATAGTTTGAGCTCACGTGATATGTCCCTGGGATGGACAACATGTAGGACTTTAAGATGATCAGCGAGTCCTGATGCAAAACTACGCCCCAACACGTAAACATCTGAAATCATGCCTTCCTGTGTGTGAAAGAACGCCATAAATACCTGTATTGTTGATGGTTGGAGTCTTTTGAAGCTGTATGTTGATGAATGGAGCGTGGATTGCCTGATTTTATGGTGGATATTGATGGATTTTGTAGCGATCAATGCAGAGAGGTGAGGTATATGTGTGTGGCATTCGGCGGAAATGCCGTTAATCCAAGTTGCCGATGGCCACTTTTAGCATGGGGAAAAAAAGAAATATGTAATTAAGTAATTAGTGGGTTATTAATGGCAGGTAAAAATGTCCTAATAAGATAAGTGTAAGAAAATGAATTATTCATTAAAGGTTTGGCTCCAGCTTCGCAAATATGAGGATTTGCTGGTCCTCTCTGTTTCATATCAGTCGAAAAATGAATATTTTGGTGGTTTTGGAATGTTGGTTGTTTAAAAAAAAAATCCATTGAAGGATTTGCATTGTGTTCTATTAAATTAGAAACAACATATGCTTTTGCACTTTGTGGCACTGCATGAAGCCATTTGTCGATTTATCATAATAAATCATTAATAATATGATCATTATTTGCACCTTTGCACTCGTGCATTCATTTGGGTAAAAGACAATTCCCTCTGGATAGAAAACGTGTACTTGGTTCTTTTGGCAGCTGGATGTGGGCACTAAGTAATGTGACAGCGCGTCTGTCTCTCACACACACAAACTGTCACTTAGTGCAGTTTAATTGGTGCTGAATGCCTGCCGTGAGTGACAGCTGATCTTTCCTAATGACCTCTACACAGCTGATTGAGGCTTTCAAAGGGAGGGCGAACGAACCGGATTGGTTAAACGCTGCCCCAATCAATCAGTTTTTCAGTACGTATGACTTTATTTGAAGGAATTGTTGAAGGAGATTTGTTGTTACACCCGCCCATGGTAGTGCGGCGGGGGTATTGTTTTCTGGCCCGTCTGTCTGTTTGTCTGTGAACAGCGTAACTCAAACAGTTTTGATCAGATTTGGACCAAACTTGGCAGAAGTATTGAGGATAGGGAGCGGACGAAGTGATTCGATTTTGATAGGAATCAGCCAAAGGTCAAGGTCACCATATGGTCAGATGAATTTGTGATGAGGTGAAAATAGTATTATTTCTCTATCAAACATGTAAGGTGCGGGTGTTGCACTCTCCGAGTGCTCTTTCTAGTTATTTATGCACTGTGTTTAATGTATTTGTCTGATTTATGCTTTAACTAAGACTGCTGTGTTTTTACTTGCAAAATGCATTTCGGGACTTTTGCCCTGTTTTGTTACAAGACGTCATAACAGAAATAGAAGAGTGAAACTTCACAGCAGGATTGTTTTGAATATTGACCGCTGCTTACTGCCTCCATGTTGTCTAAAGTTTAGCACAGTGTATTTCTGGTATTGAGAGGGTGCAACACTCACTGCAAAAACTGCAGATCTAAGCAGGTGTAATCATCTTATATTTAGATTCAAAATCTGGTTGGTCCTCTTTTTAGTATAAATGGATTATCTCATGCTTTCTGAGGGAGATCCTTTGACTTAATTCAAGTAAATGTCAATTGCCTCATCTTGATAAGAAACTTTTCTTTGAGTTATTTTTAACTCGATACAAGGAACATTCCTGGAAAACATTTGATTAAAGGTTATAGAAGCCTTACTTTAAAATAGCAATCTAAACTAGAGTGTTTGAAACTAGTAATTTGGATCTTATTTCAAGATTTTATGCACGAGTCACACACCCTGACTTATTTCAAGATGCCTAATCAAGTAAAAGTCATGCATCCCCAAAGTCAAATGGTCCCACAGCTGGTATCCAAACCTCCACCATTCTGTGGCTCGGTGGCCCAATAGGCATCAGCCGCTGGAGATTGTGGGTTCAAGTCCCACCTGGATCATGATTGCTAATTGTAATTAGGGTTTAACATTGAATGAGTCATTTATCAATTTGCAAAAATTAAGTATTTAAAAATGAATTAAGATTTATTTGCTGACATTTCATGTATTTCACTTATTACTTTGTTGTAGCAAATCTAATCTCAAGTAAACTAATCTAAAAACAAGCATTTTCTACTTGTGTCAAACCTTTGAACACTTATCAGAGCCTACTTATTTCTAGACTGGAACCGATTTATTTTAAGATTTCTTGTCAAGTAAAATTTATGTTGCTGCATGGACAGATAATTACACTTGTATCAAAAAATTTTCTCCTCAAATTCAGTGTCTATTTCTTGTATTTTAGCTCTGCTTTTTTACAGTGCAGATGTGCCTTACATAAGTGGGTTCAAAATGCACGTACACCTTGCTTGTATACACAGTGCAAGTTAATTGAAAAGAACCATTAAACCCGACAAAAGTAAACACTGATGTGAAAACACAAATGTCACCTCACTGCTTCACTGCAAACTAGTGCCCTAGTTTGTGCTCAGATTTTGCACCACATAGATAGCAATGTGTGTTCGGACACGCCCCAAATGAACCTGCCCTTTGCGTTTCAGATCATGTGCCATAGACTGTCAAGCAAGGGAGCATATTGTCTGTTAAGAGAAACTCATTGAACAGAGAAATGTTCTGCATAACTGACATTGTACACATTTCTTGGGTTTGCATAACACTTATGAGGGAGTCTTATCATTGTGGAACTGTTGTGACATGAACGTTTGAAGAAAAGTTGCTGCTCAGACACCTGCGGTTGTGGAAATAACCTTAAATTTTCAAAGTGTCGCTCTGTTGAACACTGATGTCAGTTTAGTGGTGCGATGGCCACTCAATTAACCGCACTGTGCACAGGAATGGCATTT
>OMMV01219468.1:0-14822 GCA_900302635.1 Chatrabus melanurus | reverse complement strand
TAGGCAAAAAAAAGGCAAAAACAATAGTGCGCCCCCTACGTTGGCTCATAAGTGACTATATGCGATAGGGTCGATTCAGGGGTCGATGTATCGATGTAGTCGTATCTATTACTTTAAAATAGATTCTCGATTCATATCGGTTAATTGTTACCACCCTAGTAGCGGCATGTCCAGATCTGGAACTATCTATCTTATTTTTACCACTTTTGCCAGTCATTTCCTAACACGCTCAACAGACACCACAGAGGAACAAGAGCATGTGTTGATTTGTGTGTGCATGTGTGTCCTGAACCCGTCCCCTCTGAAGGCGCTATTGTCGTGTTTGCTGGCATACGTATCGTTGGTGATAGTTTCTCTCGAGCCCTGGGCCTCACACCATTGTCTGACCCTTCTGTTGCTAATGGCCTGCTGCTACAGTAATACTTAGCAGACCCTCACCACTGCATGCGTTTGCGAATGGACATGGGTACACGCACACGTGTGTGATTTCCAACAGTGCATAGGTGCGTTTTGTTGGCATATTAAAGTGCATCAGGTTAATTCGCTGTCATCAGTGTGTGTGTGTGAATGTGCCCTCAGTCTCGGATGGAAAATAAGGTTTTTACTATGTTCTGGTTGGGAGGCTGGGAATAATAACCCAAGCCTGGTTAAGCACATACAATATACTCTGAATGAGAAAAAGAGACATTCAGAGAAAGAGAGGTTGGAATGTCTGAGGCATAGAGAGTAGAGAGGGCTGGTTTGGTGCAGGAATTCAGAGCAGTGCCACTGCATGATGGGAATAAGTGTCCGTTTATCATTTTTTATCTCCTAGCCTAATCCTCTTGATGTCAAAATCCACTTACGTATCGTGAAACTGAGGGCCCGTTCACACGAAAACGAAACGCTTACAGTTTCAAGAAACTGTCATAAATACAAAGACGTTTCAGTAAATGTGTGCGTCCACACGAATGCACTCAATACGCCTGAATAGGATGTAAAACACATGCCAGGCCTCTGGTGGCGCTGTGACGCTTTGACGGAAACAAGCGAAAACCATAGACCTAAAGCGGAAACAGGCTAAAGAATTGACGTTAAAGTGTCCTTGATAATTTTTTGTTCTTCTTGGTAGTACTGGTGAAGTACTGGTGAGCTTGCTCACAGATCTCTAGTTTAATTGAGGTCTATACTTTTTTGCCATGAGAAGTTGTTGAATAGTCCAGAAAAATGCTGTATGTTGCAATGTTGATAACAGTGCCAAAAATTTTCTGGCTCACATACTGGATCCGTATTGGCACCAAAACTTAATGCCAACAAACACATTTCCTGGATCCTCCCATTGATCCAGATCCACACCAGAATTGAAGGTGTAAGAAGCCTCCACTAGATTTCATGAAAATTGGCCCATATGTTTTTGAGTATTCTTGGGTAGCACGGTGGCCCGAGTTGCACTTGCCTCCTGTGCCCCATTCTCCATGTACTGAAGTTGCGTCAAGAAGGACATCTGGCATAAAACTTGTGCTAAATCAACATGGGAATCCATACCGGGTCCGGTATGGTGACGAAGAAAAAACAGAAGCAGTCAAAAGAAAGATGTTTTTGAGCAATCTAGAAGACCAGCAAACCACTAGTTATACTAGTGAAAACATAACCTCCTTAGTAGAGGGAAAAATGGATCTTAATGCGAGTTCTGGCATGATACTGAAGTCGGTGCTTCATTGGCTGATTGGAGTAAACCAGCGATTTTCAGTCATTGACTCAAACATCAACGTCAAAGGTTCATGATATCCAGTCATATTCATGCAGGTGTACAGGGTGGTCTTTACACTATAAAACTTTGGGCTGTAACTATATACATCATTTTCATATTTGAGTAGTCTACTTTTTTAAACTGTTGAGTCACTGGAAAATAAATCCAACAATACTAAACACTATTCCTGTTTTTAGGTACCTACTATTAATGTTAGCCACTGGGGTTAGGTATGCCTTAAATACGCAATGGGCAGTGTATTACATATTCTGGAAAACATTTTGCTTCTATAAACATAGTAGACATGCAGCTTGACAACATGTTTGTTATGCTGTATAATAATACTGAACAAAAGTAAAAATGCAACATTCAGTTTTTGATCCATAGTATTTATTTGAAACCACAAGCAACTACATTTTTGGTATCAAACAAAACCTGAGGGTCTGTTCATACTCATTGGAAGTGAAAATGATGAGAACAATGTCCCCAATTGCCGTAATGGCCACTTGAAGACACCTTCCCACATTACAAAATGTGACATTCAGTGCACCATCTTGTAGACCAGTCCAGAATGGTTATCTAACCATGGCATACCATGGCTCTATGGATCAGTTTTCCTTCTCACAAATTGGCAAGGATGGGGACCGGACCATAGAGCTGCGGTGTATGGCGATGGGTTACCTTTGTTTGTGGTGATAACTCTTGGTTGGACGATGTTTGGTACGACGAGTTGCTTGATATCGCTAGAAAGCCACACATTAGTGCCGGCATGCACACGAAAGCCGTGGGTGACATTGCCGATGTGACGTTGGCCAACGCAACATGGCCAACGCACGTTATCTCGCAACATTCGTCATTGAGGGCATGCTTGAAAGTGATGTAATGTCTAAAGCAGTGATAATTATTGCCTACAGTTCAAGAACATTTCAGACCAATTTTGGGATTCGTCTATGTTCTGTGCGATTACAGAATAAGTGTAACATTGGAGCGCTTTCTGGACACGTGAAACAATTATTGCATTAAAAAGGACAAATCAATCAATAGAGTCCGATACACCTCAACGTCGGGTTGCTCTGTGATAAATATAAGTGATATAAATGCCACGCCAACAAAGTTATGCACATTTCTGATATTGCATTTTTACTTTTGTTCAATATAGTTTGAAAAGATTTTATGGACCTTCTGGTCTTTCTCTCCACTTTAAGTTAAGATACTGTCAGACTTCATTGATCCTCTTGGGGAAATTCATTTACTGTAGTAGCAGCACAGATACAGATGCAGTGGAAGGTACTGACAGAGTACGCAAGTGCACAATAGTAATATGAAAATACAGTGTAGTACAAGAATGCAGCACAGTGTCTTGGCTAAGTAAAACCACAGCTAAGCAAGTACTGAACAGTACTTACAGTATTGTCGCCGGTTGCTTTTAAGACATCCTGCACCACTCAAGGCTCCTTTTGTGCGTTGAGCTTTTGGTATTGTCAACTTTATTAAGCTCGATGTTCATGTATGTCATAGCTTTACATTAGAAGACGTACGGGATTAGTTCTCCCAGCAACGTCCCTGTCGCTACTCAGATTCATTGGCAGCGCCCTCAAAGACGTGACAAGCACCACCCACTGATAAATCATAAAATGCTGAGTTCACCTCCATGGAACTGCTGCTGTCAAACAAAAAAAGTGCTCAGAAATGGAAGCATGGCACAAGAAGGCATGTTATCCAATTCATAGTTAAAACAAGCACGCATAGATACGAGCTAATCTTATCTTTTACAGAGGTAAACCTCCCCTGCAGTGGACCAACTTTGACCCAAAGGAGTTCCTGGAAGAGCTGCGAGACGCAAACTTCCCAGTGGAAAGCTTTGAAGACATGCTGGAGAAGGCAGACGTTGGACACGGCTATATGGATAGACCCTGTCTAAACCCTGCTGACCCTGACTGTCCTCTGACTGCGCCCAACAAGAACACCACTAAGGTAGTAGCAGCCATTTGGCTTGGAACATCTTTGCATCGATGGTCAAACATATAATATTTGATGTTTTCGTCTGTTGCGTCTATTGTTTTCTGCACCAGCCGTTTGATGTGGCACGGGCCCTGAGCGGTGGCTGCCATGGTCTGTCCAGGAAGTACATGCACTGGCAAGAGGAGCTCATCGTAGGAGGGACCACCAAGAACGGCAGCGGATCCCTGCTCAGGTAGCACGCCCACATCTCCACACCTTCGTAAACACTGCTGTGCTCTTATTCTGGAAAATGTGTTTTTTGTTCTTTTACGCGCTTCAAAATGACACATGCATGCACGCGTGTGCACTCTGTGCTGTAAATCTTGCAGTCATTAGCAGATTCCACTGAAATCTTAGAGCTCCAGCTGTTGCTGCTCAACTCTGGCTGTTCTGATCGGACACTGCCCACACATAGACACACATAACGCGCACACAGCGATTTGACATGCATGGACTTAATTCCAGCACGCGCGCCAGGACAAAACAGATAGACGATGCGTTTATATAAGGTGTATGTTTACCGTAAGCAAACAACATAAAATATGCACAAGAGCTACAACTAACCCACTGCATTTTTATAACTCAAATAACTTGTTTGGACTAAAAAAAACACACAAAAACTGTCCAAAATAGAAAGGTAGCGCACAATTTGCCAATTTAAATCCAGTTCACCTTCAGTTTAAAGCTGCTTAAAGCTCATTTCGAAACAGGTAGTATTGTCTCTGAAAGTCTAAAACCTGCGTGGAACAGTTTAAAGACAGAATTATAGCTGATCTGTTTAAAGTCAGTGACAAATCAAATGTTTAAACCAGTTTAAAACATGATTGAAGTTGCTTAACAGCAGTTTAACCAATTCTATTGTGCCATAGTGTTATATAGACTGGTTTTTGTAGATGTGTAGAACTTGTCAGAACCGGTTTACCTCAAATAAAACAAAAAAGGAGTAAGATCGTCACATTTGAGAAGCAGGATCAATTAACCTTTTGCTGTTGTATATGTTTTTTTGTTTGTTTGTTTTGCTTTTGGCTCGCCCTGGTTGCCACTGTGGATCCGGTAGAGATCCGCATGAGGATCTGGCACTTTTGCACAAGATGCCCTTCCTGACACAGCTGTAGGTGGACATAGAGAAATGTGTGCAGCTCCTGGTGTTCCTAAGCAGTCTCCTAGCCAAGTACTAAAGGCGCAATCTCACTATAATGTTTACCCCAGCGTTTGGTGAATGCAGGGAAAGGTCGGGAAAAGTGGCCAAATGTTATCGGAGTTTGGTAGCGAACCTCAAACGAAGCACGCCATTCCACAACATGGTGCCAGTGGAGGCCAGCGGAGGTGGGACTTAGCCAGCGCTCCATTAGAACAAGCGGGACTTTTGCCAACGTGGCAACGTGCGGGAGAGGGGTTCGACACCACTATCCAGTGATTCTGAGCAGGCAGGGCAAAGCAGCACCCAAACGTTAGCCACCGTAGATGTTCTAGATCGTAGGTGTCAGACTGATTCCAGAAAGGGCCAAGCGGGTGCAGGTTTTCTTTACAACCACTCACTCCACCAGGTGGTTTCAATGATGAGCTCATACCATCTGCTCAAAGTCATGTTAATCAGTGAAATAACCTGGTGGAGTGCGTGGTTGCAAAGAAATCCTGCACCCTCTTGGCCCTTTCTGGAGTCAGTTTGACACCTATGTTCTAGATGATCGCACCAGTAACTTAGGCTAGCGGAGGCTAACGGCCACCGACGTTTGTAAATATGTTTGTCTACGTTGACCCAAACGTCAAGGTGAGATTGTGCCTTTAGCAGGACCCACTCTGCTTAACTCCTGAGATCTGACGGGATCAGGTCTGCACTGCTGGTTCTTATGGTTGGGATCCCATAATTTTTCAACTGTGCATGAACTCCTTGCTATGAACAGAATCTAGTCCTCTGAAACGACTCCTTTTAGACTTCTATGACATGTCAGAGAAGTCCATATCTGGACTCCTGCTTGCCCTGTTTAAACGCACCCACTGACCTGGTCTGCACCGTGTACGACAGGGGTCACCAACCCTGCTCCCGGAGATCACTTGCCCTGCATGTTTTCCAGCTCTCCCTGCTCCAATCACTGCTAATTAACTAAGTCAGGTGTTCTCAGCCAATCAAGAGCAAGGGAACACCAGACTTGACTAATCGGCTGTGGCTGCAGCAGGTAGACGTGGAGAACATGCAGGGCAGGTGATCTCCAGGAGCAGGGTTGGTGACCCCTGCTGTACGACATGCAAGAGCAGTCTGTTGAAAGAGAAGACGGGTAGACACTTTGTGATGGTGTGGCAATGCAGCTGTTTCTTTCCATTTAAAGTGGCTAGCACAGAAACAAATTGATTCTTAGAAACCTGAAAATGGGCTGTTTTTAGGATGTGTCGCCTCAGTGTTTATGGGGTATTTTTGGCTACAAATATTTAAATCTGTTTTTAAGACACATGGTGACCTCTATTAGTTTGCTAAAATGGTATGACTCCTTTAAATAATTACCGTATTTTCTGGACTATATGTCTCACCGGAGTATTAGTCACATCTGTCCAAAAATGTCATGAAGAGGAAAAATAAATAAATAAGTCGCATTTATTTTTTTAAACATACTGCTACTACTTCATGCATGCATCTATCCATCTATCCATTTTCTAAACCCACTTATCCCAGTTAAGAGTCATGGGTGGCTGGAGTCTATCCCAGCAGTCATTGGGCGGGGGACACCCTGGACAGGCCGCCAGTCTATCGCAGGGCCGACACACATAAACAAACTCAGTCAGACTCTCACTCACACCTACGGTCAACTTAAGTGACCAATTCACTTAACCTACATGTCTTTGGATATGGGAGGAAGCTGGAGCACCCGGAGGGAACCCACGCAAACACGGGGAGAACATGCAAACTCCACACAGAGAGGACCAGGTAGGAAGCGAACCTGGGACCTTCTCACTGTGAGGCAACAGTGCTAACCACTAAGCCACTGTGCTGCCCCTGCATCATGCAACAATAGGCTAAATGAATTTAATCGGCACATTATTTATTCAGAATGCGGTGTTTGCGACCCAGCACGCCTCCTCATTCAGATCTGCGTTTGGCATCCAGCTTAATGGTGCATTACCTCCACCTTCTGCTCCGGAGTTTGGATCAGACAGTACCTCATTCAGATCAGTATATAGGAGCAGCTTGTCACACGTATAGACGGTGACGTCTTGTGGCCATAGATAATATTGCAGTATATAAGTCGCAGGACCACCCAAAAAAGCACTACTTATAGTCCGGAAAATACGGTACTTATCAGAAGAGTTTTAATATTTAATATTTTTCTGTTGATTGATCAAACTTAATTGGAATGTTGACAATGGATCACTTATTTTCTTGTTGGATTGCAGTTTAGATGTATGCTCCGGCATGTGCAAAGAATCACGCGCGCGCGCACACACACACACACACACACAGACTCACATTCTGCTCACAGAGTACAGTGGAGTGCGTTGTTTGTTTTGTGGTTTTGGTTTTTTTTTTTTTCCTGGCATGGTTGGGTCATTAAAGTGTCTGTGCGTGCTTGCTTGTGTGTGTGCGTGTGCATGTGTGTGTGTGTGAATTAGCTACTCTGTGCTGGCGTCCTGGCACTCAGTTTCTACATCGTGTTTACTAACTGCTACCATTATCATGATTATCACCGTAGCACAGTGGTGGCATTCAGAAAAAGAATGCAAAGCTAATGGCCGCTCCTTTGGTTTGTAAAAATTTGCTGATTTGTAATTACCTAGGTTGATTAACAGTTTATAAGTCATGTTCTAGTACAGGGACATTTCTTAATGACAGCTTGGATGTTTTGCTGTTTGCATTGCAAACGTGCATTCATGCTCGGTTGTAGTTGTAAATTGTCGATTTTTGGTGGATCCTGTGTAATATGTTGCGTGGCGGTGCAGTGGTTAGTTAGCTGTTGTTTTGCAGCAAGTAGGTCCTGGGTTTGAACCAAAGCAACCCAACTCTCTTTTTGTGGAGATTTCAGATATTCCATTTTCACAGTCCACAGATATACAGGTCATGTTAACTGGTTACTGTGATCATTGCTTTTCCATCACCAAGGAGGTAATATTATCACTGGCTTTTGTGTGTTTGCTTGTCTTTGTTAGCAGGATTACTCAAAAATGTCTGCAGTTGATGTCCACAAAATGTGGTGTAATGATCAATCTTATCAAGAGGTAGAAACCATTACATTTGGGCGTTTCAATTCGTGGAAAAAGTGTTACATTGATCTAAGCCATACCTAGTCAAGAAGTAATCCAGTCCTATTCTTGTATTATATATGATTGCCTCATCTATTACCCAGTGTGCACTGGGAAAGGCTCAAACTTGCTCCATCCCGCTACAGTAACAGTGGTTAGATGGATCCAGTGTTAAGGTCTGTGTAGTCGCTCCCTTTAGACATTTTTGTGGTCTTTGGATGATTAGGGGAGGTATGCTGGTCACATGGTTAGATGATATGACCACCCGCAGTTTCCAGAGAACGATAGTATGGAGTTTAATGGTCAGCGAAGCAGAACGCCTCATCAGTGATACATATGATTGAGCGATATGCCGAGATGAAGCCCCTCCAGCTTTATCAAACCTTATTGATCTGATTGGTACAGATCAAAAAGATTTTTTTTCCTTTGAGCCTGTCCTCATAAAAGTGTCGAATTCCAACCTAATGTTCAGTGCCGTGGCAATGCTATATATCTATTAGCATATCACTACTTGGTGCATGAACATCTCTGCTTATAATTGAGTGATTTTCACTTTTTTTAGTTACAGCGTCTTGTTACCTTACGCAGAGAGGAACGATTTCAATAAATTCCCAAAAAATTCCAAATAGCAAGTTGTCTGATTTTGTGGTGGTACTTGATATCAGCCAATGCCACAGGTTTAGGTATTAGAATTGGTACAGGGAGAAAACAGCATGAATTTCTAATCTGCATATACGTTTATAGTAGTGCGTTCAACATAGTGTTGTTGTCTTCTTTTAGTCTTAGTACCTAGGTATTATTGAACGTGGACAACGGACTATAGCATTTCAGTACTTTATCTCTGCTGATCTTTTGGCAGCCTCAGCACCTTCTCTACGCTCTGGCACTTCTTATGTACAAGCTGAGCATTGTTTGAATTCACAGCCCTGCCAGAGATACTGTATTTTCATGCCTTGTCTTTGGACTCAGTGTTGTCAGACAAGTTCTCAGGCTGGCGGTGCCTTGTACAAACTTACAGCGTAATAATTGACCGTATCTTGATGATCTATGGCGCACAGTCTAAAGCACATAGTGCAATGCTTTTGGGGTGTGTCCAACTCCACTTTGCTATTTACAGGGTGCGTAATCTGAGAGAAAAGTAAGGCACGGGCACGACATCACATGAACTAAACCAATCAGATTGTCATCTGTCATTCCCTTTAAGACACAAGTGTGCCAGAATCTGGGACATTGTTATTTAGACAGCAGGCTCAAAAAGTGAGAGGTTTTCTGGCCAGGAAATGATTTTGCGCGGAAAGCGTCAAAGGGTGAGCACGAGCGGATGATTTATGGGAGCAGAAGTCACCCACCACAGCTCCTTTACATGAAGCATTTGATCACCTCATTCTGCAACACCTCCACCTCCTTCAACGACGCGATCTCCTGCCGGGGGGCATATACCACGCTTTGCATTGCTCTTGTTTTTGATTGGCTTCATTTACCATTTTCATTGAATCTGCCAATAATTTTTCTTTTATCCCTTCTGTTAGTGCCCAAGCCTTACAGACCATGTTCCAGCTAATGACCCCAAAGCAGATGTTTGAGCACTTGCGAGGCTACGAGGAGGTTTCCCACATCAACTGGAATGAAGAGAAGGCTGCAGCTATACTGGAAGCCTGGCAGAGGAGATATTCTGAGGTAAGGCCAAAGCACTCAGAAATGAGAGAAAGAGAGAGAGAGAGAGACAGAGACAGAGAAATATTCCCTAAAACCTCAACAACCACACTGTAAATCACAGGCCGGATACAGGTGAACATGGAAAGGCTGCATCCAAATCCTGGGTCCTGATAGATACGAGAACCTCTGCCGGTGTGTGGTAAAGGGCTAAAGTTCTCCCTCACTGCTCAGTAGAGGGAAGCAATAGAGCAACGGGGTGAGCATGTCTGGAATACATTAAGGGAGTACTGAACCCCCCCCCTCACATGCATCGCGCGCTCACAAGTTCACGCACAATCGCTTTCCCAGCTGTGGCTCCATTGGTGGCTCATGTGTGACATCATCTGGTCTTTGTTTTGGGGGCCCCAACCTCTGTTCGACACGGTGTGACCTTGTGTGTGTGTGTGCGTACACAAGCATGCGTTTATGTGTGTGTGCGCCATTCAGATCTCAGTGATGGAGAAATGACGCGCCAGTGTTTAATCAACAGCCGTCACAATAAAGCTACGACACGTCGCAGAGTGTCGCTGCGTGTGCGCTTGCACACGTGCATGTCGGTATGTGGCTGACACGTGCAGGTTTACACGTGTGCGCGAGTCTGTGTGATCTACTAGTGTGCGTTTCCTAATGTGTGTCAGCCAGCTCAGCTCCCCACTGGACAGTAACTGCAGTTGTCTGCAGATTCTCCCAAAAACCTCCTACAGCACAAGTGGAGTTCATTCACCAGGGCTGGACAGCATTTATTTATTTTGCACACAGGAACAAGTATGTTATTTGTCAGACAGGCTGGACGGCAAACTGGAAGCACATTTTGCTTGTCACATCATATGCGTCTCTTATTTATAGGATATGCTGAGTACATTTAACGGAACATTACACACAAAAAAGAAGAATGGTTGGTTGTATGTTTATGGAATTAACGAACTAGCTCCCTTTTGCAAGTAGAATACAGTCAGGTCCATAAGTAGTTGGACCGTGAGACAATTTTTGTAATTTTGCCTCTGAAAAACACCACAATGGAGTTCAAATTAAACAATCAAGGTATGCTTGTAGTATAAACGTTCAGCTTTAATTCAAGGGATTTTACAAAAATATCCCATTTAAGCGTTTAAGGCGCAGTCACACTATGACATTTGTGCCAGCAACTGGTGAACGAGGTGAAAGTGAGAGAAAAGGAGAGAAAAGTGGCCACACGTCAGCGAAAATCACGTTCCCAGAGTTTGGTAGCGGACCTCAAACGCACCACAGCCTTTCACAACATGTCTGTAGCAGAGGCAGCCGTTATCCAGCGCTCCATTATAACAAGTGGGACTGTTGCCAACTTGGAAACGTTCGGGAGAGGGGTTCGACACACCACTGTCCAGTGAGTCTGAGCAGGTGGGCGAACCAACACCCACACGTTAGCCAGCAAACACGATCGCACCAGTAACTCAGGCTTTTGGAGGCTGTTTGCACCGGTACCGCAGGCTAGCGAGGGCTACCACGCGCAGCATGCATGTAGCGACGATCTACCGTCTCCTACGTAGTCACAGGTATGTCGGCAAACGCTGAAAATTTTTCAACATGTTGAAAATTTTGGATGCGGTCGCCGTTCAATAGCGAACACCGCGAAACGCCGCCGAAGGCCAGCGGATTCTACCGATCACCAACGTGTGCAAATATGTTCATCTTCGTCGACCCAAACGTCATAGTGTGACTGCGCCTTTAGGAATTACGGCCATTTGTATAAATAGTCCCACCATTTTCAGGGCCCATAAGTAATTGGCCAAATATGATAATTTTTAATACAAATCGTCACTTTTGTAGCCAGTTTATTTTTAGACAAGTCAGGGGATGGATACATGAACATTTTCAAGTCACTGAATATTCTTTGGCTTCATTTACATCAATCATTAAGAATACAAACAGCATGGTTCTGTATGGTAAATCTGTCTGGAGTAGGCAGTCCTCAAAAACTGAGTGAGAGTGCAAGAAGGAGCCTAGTGAGGGAAGCCACCAAGACATCGAAGACAACTCTGGAGGAGTTATAGGCTTCTGTGACTGTGACTGGAGAAACTGCATAGTGGAACTGTTGTCTGTTGCATCACCAGTTATACAGCTTCAAGGCGGAGTGGCACAGAGAACCCACAAGCGCCCCAGTCTGAGTTGTTTGCAAGAGGCTGCCACGGTTAGCTCGGTTTGCACTGCACTCACCTTTTTCTGACGTTCACTTTGGGTGAAGTCGGGCTCCATACCCGACTGCATATGATCAATGCCAGCATATAGCTTACGTCCAATCTACGTGTCGTTGTCCATCGACATAATTATTAAATGAGGAACTGTAGTATTCCCACACAGCAGAGCCGTTGCTGTGTGCATGGGCTGAAATAACAACATGAGGTACGTTGCTAAAGTTGTTCGGGGGAAATGCACACTTACAAAGTCAGTTCCACACACAGAAAATCACTGTATTCATTCGGTAGACATGCGTTCCAAACCGAACGGCCCACTAATTGCACCACTAATAAAAAGGCACTTTCCAAAAATACAATCTTTAACATCGCCAGTAACTGTGAAAACAGAAATTATCATCAGGTTTTCAAATTTCTGACCGTTCTTGAACTAACCATGTCCACTGAACACGGCTGTCCGGACAAATAACCAATGCAAAACTTCAAATGGTCATATTTAATCCAAATAACTTAATTCTACGTGTCTAATGTAAAAATCCACCAAAAATAAATTGTTTGCTCTGTCCAGAGTCTGTTCAAAAACCAAAATTTTGCGCTACACAGTGCAATTGTGAAACCTTGAGTGACTTGGCTGAGACCAAAAGTCACACAACAAAAATCCAGTGAATCTTTGACTGAACTGCAGACTGTAAAAAAAAATTTGTTGATAATATTTAAAAATTCAAGGCGACATTATGCATTAAGATTTTTAAGTTTTCCCTACGATTTGCCGTGTATTGTAGTTGGGGCAATCACACACACATGGCGCCTTTAATTTTTAAATATTATCAGCTATTTATTTTTTTTTACAGTGCAGTCTGCGCTATAGAAACCCAATACATTTACCATTTTACTGTTTATCAAAGAAATTCAACTTATTTTTTCTTCTTTTATGATTTATGACATCATAACTCTGTTATACTGCATAAACAACATTCATAGTTCTACCACCTAGCGATGATTGTGCTGATTACATAGAGATGCAGGACTTGCAGGTGCAGTGAAAAATGTGCCCACAGTCAGTAAAAATGTGACAGGATCAAAAAAATGGCCACAAACTGCTTGGGGTTCAGAGGGTTAAACAGCATCATGAGTTACTTCTGTATAAAAGTACCTTTACATTACTGTCAGTCAGAGTGGAACCTCTGGAAATATTTTGAAAAAAGTTGAACACTTACTTCAACCATGGCTGTTTCTGTCTCACCATCAGTGTGTTTGTCTCTGAATTAAGGAAGGACCCACAGTCACTGATTTAGTAAATTCCTCCCGTTCTTTTAAATGAAGAAGTTTGCACATGGATCCAGCTGACTAAAAGGCATAGTGCAGATTTGCTGCTTGACCCAGAGTTTTACAGAAATTCTAAATTGAGCTGTTGCTTAAGCCCTTGTTGCCTAATGTAATTTCCCCTCCTGTCCAGTTTGCCTCTGGTTTTTCTTGCTTCTTATGTCTCCCTTTTCTGTGTCTGCAGGCGGTGCTGCAGAGCGTGGCAGCAAATTCGTCTCAGAAGGTCTTGTCTTTCACCACCACCACTCTGGAAGATATTCTCAAGTCTTTCTCCGACATCAGCGTCATCCGTGTGGCCAGCGGCTACCTTCTGATGGTGAGAACAGGGAAGAAACCAGAAAAAGGATATTTGGGCCCTTTTTTTTAATGCCTCGTTGCTGTGAAATGTAAATAGTTTTAACCATCTTCAGACAGGAGTAGGATGGGATTGAAGAATGCAGAAGCAGGCTAGTCGGCTGAAAGAAAAGCGGATAAGAGGAATGACCGCACACAGATAACGGTCTTTTTTTTTTGTCACTTGTTTTTCAGCTGGCCTACGCGTGTCTGACTATGCTACGGTGGGATTGTGCCAAATCTCAGGGGGCTGTAGGACTGGCGGGTGTCCTGCTGGTGACGCTGTCTGTGGCAGCTGGCCTGGGCCTCTGCTCCCTCCTGGGCATCTCCTTCAATGCCGCCACCACTCAGGTAACTGCAGCAGCTGGTCATTTACTAAAGCTCAACAACTATTACATATGAAGGTGAATCGGCCCCATTTCTCAGGGTCTGTTTATACGTGCTGCCAACCATGAAAACATATAGATATCCAAGATGCCATTCCTATCCTGCAGCCCTTCCAAGCATTCTTGTTGCACTAGCTCCTAGCATTTCAAGAAGTGTGCGTTTGTGTGTGTGTGTGTGTGCGTGCGTGCTACAGGTGCTGCCCTTCTTGGCTCTGGGTGTCGGAGTGGATGATATCTTCCTTCTCGCACACGCTTTCAGTGAAACCGGACAGAACAAGAGGATCCCCTTTGAGGTGAGACTAACCTCCACAGTGTTTGCTCCGTTCCCCGTCCTGTTCCTCTGATGTCTTATCTTCTCTCCAGAGGAATGTGTGAAAGCCTGTCTGTGCCTGCGGTGTGGCATCAAACAACCGCCGTGCCACACACTCAACCCGCTCATCTGAGCAACACTCCACATTAAATGCAACGCTTACATTTTTAAAAAAAAAGCAATTTTAATGTTGGTGCAGTTTCTGGAATTTGTATGCAGTATTTGACCCTCTAAGGTTGAATTTGACATTAATGCAGGTGTAAAATTTGTCAGAGAAAGTCATGTTTTGACAGTTTTGTGTGCAGACAGCTTCTGAGTATTAAATCTGAAAAAGAATAACTGGAATAAATGCGCATTAATATCCAGAAACAGACATAGTGTGTATGTGTGTGTGTGTGTGTGTGTTTATACCCAACAAAAACATAAATGCAACACTTTTGTTTTCGTTCCCATTTTTCATGAATTGAAGTAAAAGAGCTAAGATTTCTTCTATGCACACAAAAAGCTTATTTATTTTTATTTTAATTTGTTTCTGATTTTTTTCCCTTTTTCTCCCCAATTTAGTAGTCAATTAAACCCCCCCTGTTTAAACTTAATTAGCAACCGCTCTAACATGGACTCACCGTTCTGCCCCCGTCCCCCGG